>JAPYYR010000592.1:0-93413 GCA_030523065.1 Aphidius colemani
TTTTTTTTTAAACTCTGGTTTTAAATAATTCGCATTCTTTGATTTATTATCAATTATTATTATTTATTTTATATTACTTCGTTCGGTATTCCACATTATATTTATTTTTTTCACAGTAAAAAATTGATAATTTAAAAAATATAAAATTTTGCGATTATAATGTATACATTTTCAAAAAACCTCAATAACTCTTGAATGATAAAAGCCAAATTTAAGAACCCGGAATAGTTTAAAGATAATAAAAAAAAAAAATAATGATAATTTTGAAGTTATTTCTGTTCATTTATATTATTTCCCGTCAAAGAAATACAACGAAATATAAATTTTATTTTCAAGAAATTAACCATCAAGATAATTACAAGCGAATTTCTTTCGTGTTGACCAATTTCGTTTGCTATAAATCATAAGTATTTAAATTAATATGTCATATATATATATATAGTTATACAATAAATATAAAAACAATCGATCATTAGTGAGTATAAATATTTTATCGGCAAAGAGAAACCGACAATGACAATTAAAATTTGTTCTTTAACCTCTGTAATGAGAAAATGTTCAATCGTGATTTAGTGTATTTTTTTTTTTGCTAATTTCTATTGTATTCCAATTAAGCTTGCATCGATAAATATTCATATTTTGTTGAATATATTAAATAATTTTTTGTATAAAAAACGAAAAAAAAATCAAATAATAATTTTCATCCTAAATTTTTAAATATCATTCTGGTGTGCCTGACGATTGTATATAAAGAAAAACGATAACGCGCACGCGAGACCCCAACGAGCTTTTTTTTTTTAAAAAACTTATATATTATTTTCATTATATGCAACGACCGAAAGATTGAATCAGCCAAGAGTCGCATAATTAACTATGCCATACAAACACACACACAAATTAAATTTACATATGCTAAAATATACCTACAAACGTAAATAGAAAAACACGTGCTTGCAACAGACGACGTAAGGCATTTGAAATAATTTTTTTAATTTATTATATATTTTCTTTATTTTAAACATTATAAACATGTTATTTTTTTAATTTTTTTTTTTGTATTTCAATTGTATTTTATTTTTAATTGTTCAACTCTTATGTTATCTCGTTTTTCGTGCAGCATATGCTATACTTTTCATTTCCATTGGTCAAATTAAATAATTTATTTAAACAATAATAATAAATAAAATAATAATCGAAACATTTATTTATTTCTAAGAATTAAGATAAGAAAATACCGTATTTTTTAGGTCGTGATAGGTATTTAAAATTATTATATTAATTAAATTAATTTATTTTAAATTAAAAAAAACATTAAACACTTGTTGATATCGTGAATTTAATTATTTTTATTTTATATTTATAATTATTTTTTGGTATAGTAAAGTAAAATCTTCATGATTCTCTGGTTTCAAGGAACTTTTAGCTATTTTATTTTTTCAAATAAATAAATAAATGAAAATATATATGTATGAAGTGCGATGTAGCAATGTAAGTCGAAAAGTAAGTGCAAAATATAGTCGTAAATTCACGGTCGTAATTCAAAGCCAGGGAGGCAATGTGTGACAGGTACCGATCGAGTCATCGTTTTAAACCGATCCCTATATACTCGTTGTTTGTAAAAAAAAAAAAAAAAACTTTCCAACACTATATGTGTTTATAAATTTTTTATTTTTTATCTTAGATTGCTTCTTCTTTGCAATTTTCTTGTACTTTGTTTGTATGAATATACACGCACTAAATTTCTGCATAAGATTATTTTTTAGTACAACTCTTTGTCTTCAAACAAAGTAGTCAAACTTGCAATCGGTATGTGTATATATTAAAGCAATTTATTTATTTATTTATTTCTTCAAATCAATAAGAAGTGATACCGAACTCGCGTGACCAAATATAGAACATTTTCCCAACAAAGCATCTCAAAGGAAAATAGCTTTGATGTCGTTTTGCAATCATATCAATCTCGTTTCGGCTTTATATTTATTTTCCGAGTGAAAAATATATTATAAAAATTGCTTCAGGCATTAGGTATAACAATTTATTCATAGCCTTGTCAATTTTCTTTTTCTATTTTGCTATTCTATTTTCAAAATTTATCCTTATCATTTTATATTTGTTCGTTTTTTTTTTTTTTCAAATGAATAGAAGCACAAAAATGTTGATAGATAGAAAAAATAATAATTATCAGTATATGCTAAACAATTAGAAATTGTTTTTTGCTATTGAAAATTTAGGTAATTTTATTTTCTGTCAGAAATAAATAATCAAAAGTGTATGATACTGCAAAAAACAGTTGAAATTTCTGAATTAGAAACTGGTTTATATATATAATTAATTTTTTTGTTTTACTCATTTTTCCTTTTACCCTTGTTTTATTATTTTTTTTTTTTATAATATATGATCATTACACAAAAAATTTTACATTAGTTTACAACGTGGTGGGTCTTTTCTTTCTTCTTCTATGCACCTACAGTATACACATATAAGACACAACGTGGATACCTTGATCTTTAAAAATATCTGAACATCTTTTACGTCTTTATCATTTTAATCAAAGGACATCCGTATAATATACTTTCAATTGCATTTATGTTTTATTTTTTTTTTGCAATAACATTGAGTTGCAATTACGTTTAAAAAACAAATAACCATAAGAAGCTTTCATGTTGTTAAAACATGTTTAATTTTATAATTAAAATTAAAACTAATTATATTTTTTTGGAATTATTTTTATAATCAATAAAATATATATTTTTATTTTATAAATTACAATATTTTTTAAAATTTATTGGGTAAAATAAAAAGCAATTCGTGATTCAGTCTAACATTTATTTTTTATTGTTTATATCTGGGAGTCAAGGGTAACAGACTAAACGACGCCATCGAGGGTAGTTGAGGGGTTGAATTTATGGTATTTAGACAAATGTAAATAATCGATATCTTTTTACCACCACCCATGAAATAATTCATGTATATTTATATAATAAGTATTTTATATTTTATTATATTTATATATTAGTTTATCGATCGACAATTAATTTCCTAAATTAATTCCTTTATATGGCCGAAACGATGAAAATTAATCATGCAAATAATTGAAAATTATTCCACAAATTAAACAAAATTTATTTGAAGGATATTGACAAGGGTTGCGGTTATAATAATGAGACTAGTTGTTTATTGTGTTGATGATGTATGAATGAATATATATATATCTTGATAAATTTGATACTTGATAGTACATAACGATGCCAGGAGCATTATGAGAAAACACATATTTGAAAAATAAATAAGAAGGTTAATAATAATAAATATAAAAATAAACGAGAAACTTGTTTTGAAAATAATATTAAAATCTTGTCTCGATATGCACAGTATTATTGTTGTTTGACCATTAATGTATTTTCCTACTTGTATTTATTTTTATTTATAATTTTCTCTTTATTTTTATATTCTTGAATATTTTTTATACTTGATATTCATGTACATTAACTGTCTGATATAGGTGTTATTTGTGTCTAGTCACAAAATAATAATGTACCCATTAATGTTCAGAAGCCAAGATATAATTTTCAAGATTCCAACAAAATTATTGTCGTAATAATTACTCAGTATAATGCAATTTAAAACTAAAATACTATTAAAAATAATTAATTATTAATTAAATATATATAAATATATTTAATTTATTGTTCTTATTATTTATGATAGAAAACAAATAACACAAAAATTAGAACAATATATTATGAAAAGTATCTATATGTAATAGCATACCACTTGACTGTAATGTTTTTTTTTTTTTATTATTATATATATTTTTATTGAAAAAAAAATTATTTTTTCTATCACGTCAATCATGAAGGTGAATAATGATGACCCCATGAGTTCCATAGACACGCCTCCACATATACTCGAGTTACTCGTTTTATTTCCTCTTCCTTCTTCTGCGGATTATCCAATTTTTATTTTTTAAATTTGCAATATGTACTCGATGGGTGAAAATGACGAGTGGTATATGATGTAGTAAAGAAATATAAGAAAAATAAAAGAGATATATATGTGTGTACTCGATGTTATATCCAAATGTATATAGTTATATATCAGCAGTATAAATGGTTTTCATCTGCGAGAAAAAAAAAAGGGTATAGGCTAGTTTCACATGCAAACCTTGGGTGGGTATTATAACACATATATGTATACATTATTATCTACAAGTATATATATGTATAAATAAAATCAAGCAATACACAACAAGTTACTTGGTAAACCTATAATCAAATTCGCGCATGGTTTGACCCTAAAGATCGTACCTCAACCTTAACATGCTTCTTTTTTTTTTTTGTTTTTTTGTTTCTTTATAACCAATCAATCTATTATTTTTGCGGAAGCAATTTAAACTATCAATTTAATACATAGAAAATTATTTAAACTTGCATATCTACTATTGTTTTTTATTTTTTATTATTTTTAAAAATTAAAAAATGACAAATACATAAAAAATTGACTGACAAGTATATGAGCCATTTCTATGTTGCGGTTTCTATCCTCAAATTGTCGTTGTAAATAATTTATTTTCATTCGGTTTTAAATGAAAAAAAAAGCATATAAAAATGATGGAAGCCATATGATTGTCATTGTTGTTATAATAATAATTATTATAATTTAGTTGAAAAGGGGACATTCTAGTCATGCAAAAATAAGAGGCTTCCGGATCGATCTTCCGGTTTTCTGTCTTTTGTATATTATTTTAAAACCACATATTTAAAAAATAAAAAAAAATACAAATTATATTATTCTTTTATTTATAATTTACTGGAATAGTAATTTATACAATAAATATATAAATAAATAAGCATTATTTCTTTGTGTGTAATAAAGTTTGAGTCATCATCATTTCAGCACATATGTGGTGTATTGTATTAGAAGCATTAAATGAATGAATAGCAAAAGTCGACTTTCACCTCGCGGCATCTTAAGACATGGTGTGAATAAACCATTATCCTCATTTTTTTTTATCTTTTTTTCTATACTTACTATGTTTTATTTTTATTAATAATAATTTTTTGTTTTTTTTTTTTACTCGTGTGGCTAATATTAATGATGATGAGAACAAATATATTATTTATTATTAAAAATATATATTTTGAAATTTGAATTGGGATAAAAAAGTTAAAAATAAAAATACTATTATTTAATTTTTGTATAATTAATAATACATTATTAATGTCGGGGTTTATGAATTTATTTATTTTTTTAAACGGTGTTACTTTCACTCTTTGTTTTTATTTTTCAAACACAAGTGTAAATAGTTTATTAATATGTGTGAAATATTCATTATTCATGTATTTATTTAAATATTAGTCATGTGTTTATTGTAGATTAATTATTATTTTCATACGTGATAATATCACATTTTAATTTTTTTAAATTAAAATAATTTTCACAATTATTTTTTTATTATAAACTATTTGATAGATAAATAAATTTAATAGTAGTATTTACTCATTATTTGTGAGGTATCTTGTGGACTATTTAAAAACCCCTGTTTTTAATAATTTTCAAACTTAAAATATATTATGTAATTTCTTTTGATTCGACCTCCCATCATCACATCTAAATTATTAAATTAAACTATTTTTCATTCAACTGAATTAGACACACCGTAATCCGATTTTATTCGAATAAATAAAAAAACCAACTTGACCGACTTTTAAATGTTAGGTAACTATCGATTTACTTGTAAAGTAACCCCATCAATTTTTCAAATACTTTATATCATCTCTTCCTATTAAAAAATTTAATACACGCATGATTGAATAAATATATGAATAATCAATTAAATTTGTCATAATCACAAGTCATAATTTAATATCAGTTAATAAATTATGATTGTATATTATATAAATCATTAAAAAAATTTAATATACAAAAATAATTTGAATTATGCTATTTTAATGATAATAATAATTATTATTATAATATAAGTATATTGTATATTAATTTTTTATTTTGATTTTTATATGTATAAACAGACAAGAGTCATGTGCGTACATGCGTCTTGTAATTATTAACAGTGTAGAACGAGTTTTTTATATACCACATGAGATAGAATATGCATTTTAACGTAATTGCTAAAGCGTGCATAGTCATCCTCTTCGAATTGACAGAAATATATTTTAAATTTATTTTTTTGTTGTCTATTTTATTTATAGAATTTGAATTAAAATTATAAATGGATTTAAATCGCTAACTATAGTGAGTTAGTTGACGATATAAATAGATTTAAAATTGCCAAGTAGTTTATTTTTTATCTACATTCGCTTTGAAAGAGAATCAGAAATTTTTACTGCGAGATATATAGTTTAGATCGTTATGTACTGTGCGCTTTCACTTTTCCATTTGGCTCAATCTTCTGTGTCGTTATTATATATTTTTTTTATTTGTATTGATGTTAAATAAGTAATAACAATAAAAAATAAATTATTCTCAAATTTATTTTTAACTCAATCAGACTTGTCTACTGTAGTAAAAATGTTAAAACATTTTTTTTTTCTTTTTTTTTTTTATTCAATTAAAAAAATTAGATTTAAATTTCTCTGCGTCCTTGCCATTGTTTTCATCATCAGACAACATTAGTCCTTCACCAGCCATTTTGTTTAACCTTTAATAAAAAAAAAAACAACATCTTCAGGTCTCTTTGTTTGAATGTACAATCCCTCTCATTTTCTCACGAAACTATGATTATTTTTTATTTTCAACTATTTTTTATTCTTGCATTTTTTAAATATATATATATTTTTTTGTAACTATTGAAGGCTTGGCTTTGCAACAAAAACAAACGGAAGATAT
This sequence comes from Aphidius colemani, assembly GCA_030523065.1. Classification (NCBI taxonomy): domain Eukaryota; kingdom Metazoa; phylum Arthropoda; class Insecta; order Hymenoptera; family Braconidae; genus Aphidius; species Aphidius colemani. The sequence continues at coordinate 6,847 of JAPYYR010000592.1, forward strand.
ATATACTCTCAAGTCGTCTCTTGCAATCAAAAGCGAACTTGTTTTCCGATACGTTCTCTACCAGAATTTCTTTGTTCTTATATAGACTTACAATCTGCCAGCTTTTCAATGCTGAAAATGATACTTAAATATATTTTCATTTTAATGTGAAAATATATATTTAAAAATGTTTGTTCTAAATGACATTTCATCCCTTGATAGATAATAAAATATATTCTTAAAAAAATATAACATCAAAAAGATAGGAAATTATTTTCGCTTGTCAAAGCACTTTTTTCAAATTATCATTTTCGTAAGCTAATGGTTTTTTTTTTTTTTTTTTTCGTTATGTCTTCTGATTGGTATGAGAATATTTTAAAATTAATGTATGTAAGATAAAAAATTCATTGAAAATATATATGTAAAAAGGAGCCATCGTCAATCGTGATATTAAAAAATAAAAATTTATTAAAAGTTTAAAAAAATAAATGAGATAAAAAAAAATTAAAAATTAAATTGGTCATATACGTGGATTATTTGCACTGGCTGATGATTTTGGAAACTGCATTCCCACGGCTAAATATCAAGTCCAACGAACCCTTTTTTATTTCATCTCCACGTCTTATAAATGTATTTTTTTTAGTCCCCAAAGACGTAAAGTCAAGCTCAACAATTTTTTTTTCCCGCATATACATAACACTCACTTTGAACTAAATAAAATTTGAATTTGTTTCTTATGAATTTTATTACTTATAAGTTATAACTGACAACTTAAAAAATAAATCGAGACCTTTCATTTTAATTATCAAAGAAAAAGTGGGTGAAACGTTCAAGGATACGGAAGTAGCTGCAATAGACAATATTTTTTTATACATGAAACATCAAGTTGATGCTAATTTTTATATTATTAGTCATTTTACGTTATTTATCTATGTTTTATTATCGTCGCGGGGTTATAAATGATATTAAGTTGATACTACATGCAGTTATTTTTTTGAATATATTAAATTATAGTCTTGGCTTTCTGCATTTTTTTTTCTTTTTTTTCTTTGCATGTCGTACGATACATCTTCTATTATTATTTTTATTTTTAAAACTCATAAATATTTATGAATATAACAAGAAGCCAAGTTTAAATAATTTTGAGTGATCGTTACAAATACATGATATTAAAATTAAACTGTCCTGAGGTGTATACACTGGTTTATTTGCACTTGAAGGTTAAATAATAAAAAAATAATAAAAATTTACTGTCAACGTGATAAATTTTCAGTAATTGAATTTAATTTATGTTTCTTATTCAATTTATTTGACCTAAATATAATTCACAAGTTGATAATAAAAATAGAAAAGCTATAAGCTTATATATTTTTTACAACAAATTAGGAAGATGTTGTTTTATATATTTACAAATTTTTAGAATTTTTTAGCTTCGTGTTTGCTCTTAAATAAATATTAAAAATAAAAAAAACACGCGTTCGTTCAATCGGCTGTACTATGCAGTACATAACAAATTCGATTGTATCTATTTTATGATAATGACTGTATATATGTTTCGCTTTTAATTTAAACAAAAAAAAAGTTCTCATCAATGTTTTTTTTGTATTATATATATATATATATTTCAAAACAATGATGAAGATTTCTCATTAATTGTTGAGCATTAATTACGAAATATGAATAAGAATTAAAAACTTTTATACCTAGAATATATATATGTCAACATTATTACCGGAAATAAAATTCATTGTAGCAATAGTATTTATTCATGCGAAAAATGATGATTCAAAGTTTTCATCGAGTCATTCACATCGAGGATAATATATGAAACTTTTTCTAACAGGTAGTTGTACGACTACTACTACTACTATAGTATACTCATGTTAATTGACACTAGTAAAATTAAAATGAACACACAAATCGGACGTTGACATTTTATGCTTCGAATAAAATTCATATATACATAGTTGAATTAATTAGATAAAACTTTTTATCAAAGAAAATGCAAATTATAATAATTATAGAGATATACGTTAAGAAAATAAGACAAGTTGGAAAATTAACAAATTTGATGAACAATACGACAAGTTTCTCTTAGGTATTAAATTATCAAATTTAAATCATTAATTTTTTTTTTTAATAATTAGGTTTTAACAAGTTTAATGAACTTTTAATTTTTTTTTAAATATCAAGTAAAAAGAAAAATTAATAATGACAATAATTTTAGTATTTCGGTTTATCTTAATTTAATTATAAATTATATTTATAAATTTTGTATGAATTTTTAGACAATGGGAAAGTAAATGATGTCAAGAGTTTATCTTGCTTATGTATTCAGCTGTTCACCAATGTAAACTCACTCATTTATTGTCATACAATTTTTACAATTATTTTTGGTTAATAAATAAATATAAATTCAAAAAGTTCTTAAAATTTTTATATAAATAATTCAAAAAAAAAGTTCCATAAACTTTAAAATATATTTACTTTTTTTATATAAATTTTTTAAAAACTTTTCTCAAATCTTTTTTTTTTAAATATTCAAGTTCATTAAGCCGCACATTTAAATATGTATATTTTTTTTTTTTTAATTTCAAATAGTAAATTATACAAAAATTATTATCATAAATTTTTGTAAATCTATTCAGCTTATGTTGAATCCTTTAACAAGAAATATATTCAAACAGTATGCTTTGTGTCTGTAAAATAGACACAGTGATTTTCCATTCTCGAAGGATCACATGACAATATATGTACTGCACTTAAGTATAAATAAACGTAGGAAAGAAGAGACCCTTGAAGATATTCACATACTTAAAACGTTATAGTATAATACTATTTATTTGTGCTGATATATATGTGGGTGTTATTCATACAGCCAATGCATATTTACAATTCAAGTAAAACGAGTGTTGTTAATGGTTGTGCAAGCTGTAACGAATGATACAACTTCTTAAAAAAGTTTTTCAACTTTTTTTTTTTTTTTCTCTGCTTTCATCAATTCTTTTTTATATATATAAGTAAATTTATATCTTCTTTTACTTGCCAAAGGCTTGAAAGAGTGCACATAGATAAAATACAATAAAATATATTGCATTTACCTGTACTACTACTCTGTCGGTAAAATCTTTCGTGTGAGTACTTGATCATCCAATGGAAGTTGTTGCTCTACTTCCTTATTCGTGATACTCTTACAATCTGTAACGAGATACTTAGTTTCATGAACAAGAAACCCAGACCTCAGGTCATCCCAGAAGGTACCATTAATGTCGTCAAAGAACAGGGAGAAATATATTAACCGTTATAAATGTAATTTAACTTTAATCAATGCTAACAAAATATTAACATTTTTTTTTGTAAAATATTTAAACACAACAGTTAAAATTATAAATTACAGAGGCTAATTTCTCATTACAATAATGATTATTCAATTCTTCGCTGCCATCAAGCGGTTAAATTACGAAAGCACAGTAGAGCTTTTAATTCTTTGTGGCAAAACAGGAAAATCAATGACAGTATTAGTATAAATAAAGCTTCAAATTACTAATGTATATTTACCTGTGTACATGCGCAATTTCGTTGTACCTTTTTTTGATTGTCATATTGGCTTGTTGCCAGACAACCACGTTGGTTAACACTATACTCACTTGGATTGTAATAGTCCTCGTGAAAATACTTGCTCTTCATTATTTTTTTCATACTAAAATATTTAATAAACATATATCTTTATATGTTCAGATTGATGATCTATTTTATTTCTCTTTTTAAATAGTACATCTTTTTATTTTTCGACCTTATGATTTTTTTCGTTTTATTTTCTCAATTTTTTTCGTGCAATGAGTATATGAGTGAGATAAAAATAAGAAAACCACACTTTTGCACTCGTGTAGGAGTAGAAAGTTGCTATTGTACACGAGTCAGGATCTGGTTTTATATAAATAGCATCGGGTGAGTCCTGGGGCTGGCGCAACACCGTCTTATATATACCATGGGTGAATAATAAAATAATAAAGGCGGTCCCGCGGTTAATGCGCCAAGAGTTGTAACTTTTCCTGCCAATTCTATACTATATATATATTTTAACACTTTATTTTTTTATTTTCTTTCAAGTCATTTTATATCTACAATTTTTTTTAAATTTTTTTATATCCACTAACAACAATAACAAAATAATATTATTAAAACACAAAAAAAAAATAAAAAAAGATTTTTAAATATCGCAATGACTCGGCAAATTATGATGATTTTAATCGTTATTATTATTATTTCATGAAAAAAAAAGAGTGTTATACTTTTTGAGAAAGTTATTAGTTTATTACAATTCGTTTAAACTTTTTAATTTTATGTAATATTTAATTTTTTTTTTAGTTTATTTGTAATTCGTTATTTTTACTCACTTTTTTTTTGCAATTTATGTTATTATCATTTTTATATACATCAGTCCCTTTTTTATTTCTCTCGCTCTCATTTTTCATTACTTTTTTTTATCTTTCTTTTCTTCTGAAGACAATGGCAATGCTACGTGATCTGCCTTTACTTGCAATTTTCGCGTTGGCGACCATGATTCATCGACAAGGACATATATACAACTTACCAAAATAATAATAATAAATATAATAATAGAAACAGAATGAATCTCAATAAGAAATAATAAAAAAAAAATTACATAGACTAATTTTTCGTGACCTTTGTTTAACAGCCTTGTCATCATTATTCATGAAATTTTTATATACATGAAATTAACACAGCTCACGTCACAAAAGAAAGTTCAATATATCCGCTTTGTTTTATTTTTAAATATTTTTTTAACTGGACATTCGCACACAAAAATAAACTCACAATTGTATATGTAAAAAATATAGTTATATATATTTACAATCTCTTTCCATTTTGGGCGTTGTAATAAGTTGACAGATATAGTACCACCTTTTCGAAAGTTTGTTATTATTGATATTAAAGCTTGATAAATAAATAAATTATTTTTCATAAAATTAATATCAATACAATTATTAATAAATATTTTAATTTTCGATTCAATTGGACTTTTATATTTATTAGTATAATTTTTCAGTACACAAGTTCAATTTATCTTTTGATTTTATCAGTTTGTTTATTTTTATTCTTTTTTTTTTTTTGCTACCGGAAAATATTTATTTGTATGTAGATAATACGTATATAAAATCAATATATTAAGTAATATTTTCATAAGAAAAATAAAATAATAAAAATTAATTAATGTAGAATAAAAATAATTATGATAAAAATGCTTAACATATGATTATTGCTTATCTTGCTCAACCAGATGTTTTGCTTGGGGTGTTCTTATTGGCACTTATTTTACTTCCGGATTATCTGACAGTTTAATTATTAATTTAAATGTGAGAATATATATATGAAATAACATTAATTGTATTTTATTATTTTAAACTTATCTTATTATTATCTAAACTTCATTAGAGTTAGTTTAAAATAAAGAAAAATAGCAAAAACAGAGCAACAAGTTTATAGCTATATGTTATTATAATTATTATTTTTCTATTATCGTCGTTGATATTATTATTATTATTATATTTAGCGATAATTTATAATAAAGAAAAAACGGAGATATTATTTGTTCTCATCTAGAATTTTTCTTTGCCATGTAATTTAAATATAAAATTTTATTATCAATCGGATATATTCAATTGAATAGTTTATCAAAGCATATATAAGTTTTAGTCTTACCTATAATAGTTTTATCTACTGACAAAGTATGAGAATGTTCAATTATTTTGTTTGAAAATAAAAACATGCTTGTAATTAGACACCGCATGTATATTAATGATGATAATTGACTTGAAGGTATAAAAGCACATATTGCGGTCGAGTCTTTGAAGCTCTCAATTCGTATTAAATCGACATTTAAAATGTATTCAACATCAAAGACATTTGTACATCTGTGTCTATTTCTATAGAGCATACAACTCAAAATTACATGATGAATAACATCAACCTAAATTGCGTTAAAAAGAAAAAAAAAGTTAAAAGACAAATCCGAGTATAAAATGAATAATGATATTTTTTTAAAAATTTTTTATACGAATGACAAGCTCATGTCTGTGCTGCATTAACTCTTTGTATCTTGTCTTTGCGTTTAACATCGTGACCACAAGAACTCATAAATCTCAAATGCAAATATATATATATATATATATATAAATACGAACAATTCGTGTAATGCACAATGATTCTTACGTATATTTTCAAACGTGACAGGTAATTTTATCGTGTTAAAAAAAAAAAAAAGTCTTCTAGTCTTGCAGGGTTTTTTTTTTATTTATTTTATCCCACATGTAACTTTTATATATCGTAATTTTTTTTTTACAATTTTTCTAAAGTAAAAATCAAATGGAAAAAATAAATATACAGACAGATAATTTAATATACCGATGACAATGCAGAATATGCCATGCGACAGAAAAGGAAGCTATAAAAAAATATATATATAAAAAGTAAAAGTTCAAGAAATGTAAATTAAATTTATAGAAACTGTACATTATTCGTGAGAGACTTTTTATGACTTAAAAAATTGCTAAAATTGTGGAGAAAAAAATTAATGCTTTGAATAACTATAACGAATAAAGTGTTATATTTTTTTTTTATTAATTTTCTGTAAAGACATTTTATGATGAGTGAAATCGAAAGTTGTAAAATTGAAATCAAAGAAAAAAAAAAAACATAATGATAAATAGTATTTAAAATTGTTGTTTTATATAAATTTTATTTCAATTTAATTTTTTATATTCTTGTTTCTCTTGAATCGTACCCGCGGAATCCAACTTGGCAAGGTCGAGAAACGTCCTAGCCCCAGGCAATGTAACGCGTTGCTTTCGCGCGCGCATTTGTGTTTCACCTTTCTTTGATACATTGACACACTATTTTCTGTTCCGGTTTTATATATTTATTATCATTTTTCTTCAAATTAACACATGCATATTCCCAATTGAGCTCAAACATCCACAAATGTTCATGTGAAATTTATCAACTCTTTTTTTTTTTTTTCATATTAAGTATACATACATTTTTAAACAAACAACCTAATCAACAAATAGCTTTCATTTTTATATAAATATATATTTTTTGTTGATTTATTTATATATATGAATAAAAAATATGTTTTTTCATCTACTTGTGTATTCAAATTTTTAATGGTTAAATGATTGGATCCGATAATTAATTCTTTTCATATTTTTTTTGTGTTAATCAAACACATTCGTTATATTCACTAGTGGATTTGAATATTATTTTCTAGATATTTTTTTGCTCGAGGGTGTTTAAACGGAAATTATAAAATTTTTACAGAATAGACGAAAATAAAACATCGATAATCGAATTGTTTTTTTTTTTTTTATTATTTTCAACACAAATTTTAAGAGCTCTCGCGAAAAAACAAAACATTGATTATTCATGTAAATTTTTGTTTTTAATAGTTATTAGGCGAAAGTTTATGTAGAAAAAAAAGCTTTTATGATGTTTTTATATTTTTTATAATGGATTTTATTGTTCATAAAAAAAATAAAAAAATAAAATAAAAACACAATGACAGATAAGCTTGTTTTATTTTTATATCCAAATGTTTAATTTTGTAAATAAAACAATGATATTCATCAGCTCGTGTATGATAGTTGATGCTTTACGATTTTTTTATTTACGAAATATATTTGTTCTGTCATAATTGCTTCGAGTAGTCTGATTTATAATTAAATTCACTATTAAACTACGAGGTTGAGGAGTAATTTAAAAAAAAAAATAACAATTGTATTTAGATTAAAACCTTGGATAGACATAAACATATTTACTTGTTTGTTTCGAGACATAAAAATTTTTTAAAAGTTTAAATAATGAAATGAAATAAATATATAACCGTGAATTAAAAATATATTGTACCAATTATTGGCATTGGGTCGAGGGTAAACTGGAAACTCTATATGTTGCATTAGATATCTCTTAGTATTTATGGATGAAAGTATGTCACGGTCTCACCTCGGTTTACCGGATTCTATCATGTCGTATTTTCAATTTAAAAAAATAAATAAAAATACACAACTTATGTACATTAAACTCGACTTTAATATCAGCTGCATATATGTATTTATACCATCGACTTTTCAATTCAATCTAAAAAGAAAAAAAAAAAGCTTTCTTTATACTCGAACCAAAACTCACTACTTTAACCCACCAATTTCTTATCTAAGAAATCAAATTTATTTTTCAAAACATGAAACCCCCATAAAATAAAAATTGGAAATAGTTTTTTTTTTTTTTTTTTCCCCACAACTTTTATATTTACAAATTATATTTTTCAAGACTTTTTTAAATTAAAAAAATATGAAAAATGATGATAATATTTATCAATAAAAATTATTGATCGACATTTTAATAACAATGACAAAATAGTGTCAAAGATTAAATAAATATCGGTGAAAAAAATCTGTTGGCAAATTGACAAAAATACTTGATCTATTTTTATTTTTTTTTGCGGTATATTTTTTTTTTAAATGGAAATATATAGGTGAGGTAGTATTGTGGTCAAAAATATATAACTTTCCATACAAAACACTATGTCTTTCCGCTTCATGTAGGTTGCATGGAGGGACGAATGTACCGGAAGTTTGAATAGGTCTGTCCATCCGGAAGCACTGGTGCGTTCGATACGTCGTTTCCGTTCAAGTAATGATAGAAAGGGAAACGTTTATTTATAAATATAACAAACGAAAATATATTTTTAATAAAAATGAAAAGCCAACTCGCAAACCGCTTGTTCATTCGTGAATCTGTATAACAACATATCCTTGTTATAATTTCAACCCTTCAAATATAACATCAATTCATTTGCATCCCTCATCCATCTATCTATTGCAAATACCTTTAGGCCATATTCATTAATGTGTTTGAACAAATAACTATGCATGTTGACGTATGGCTTTTACAGGTGTATTTTTATTACAAAAAAAAAATTGTCTATAAAGTTTATTATGAAATATTATATCAACGTTGATAATAAAAAAAAAAATACTTTTTGAATTAATTTTTTTTTTTTTTTTCATTTAATCAACTTTTAGTTACGTGAGTAATTTAATTGTAAAGTACTTCCAGTAAATTATCTATTTTTGTTGAAAATTTTTTTCTATTATCAACTTTATGTTCAAATAAAAAAAAAAATTAAATTACTTATATTTTTTCATCGTTTTTTTCCGTGCTCAATCAAACTGTATGCTTTTTAAACCGAAAGACATATTGAATATTTTAAATTTGTACAAATTTTTTCTGTATATTTATTGGAGAAAAAAAACTTGACAAAAGACAATGAAGGAATATCCAGTCACTCGATTTGATCAAGGGCTTTAAAAGTATAAGCTTTGTTTAACTTTATGAATGAATATAGATAAAATCTTTGAGCATATAAAACTGTATCTTAAAATTGATATGAGTAAAATTTTCTCGAACAAAAAATCAATATAAACAATCAAAAAGTAAATTTTTGTTATAATAAAAAAAAAAAACAAAAGAAATAAATAACTATAGTTATTTATTTTATTGTCATTAAAATATATAAAAAATTAATATATTTTAATGACAATAAAATAAAAACAATAATTAAAATTAATGAAATTATGAATAATAAACGTGTTGTTGATAAAAGTTTCCACATGAAAGGTTTTCGAAAATTATATATAATTCATAACTGAAAATGTATATTTACATTCGCATCTCTTGGGTATAATTTCTAGCTATCGAATTGAATGAGCCAATGGCTATATAAATATATAACAAGTCGCATGTTAAAGACGAAAAGTGAAGAACGTTAACTCTAACAAATTAAATAAATATCAAAATTCGAAATTCAATTAAAATCAAGTGATATGCATACAATGAATAGAGTCCACAAACATATATAGCTGAATCTCATCAGGTAGTAGTATGATTAGATGAACATTCGATTTGAATTCAAAGCGCCAGATTAAATTGCCTATAATCTAAAAGATTCATTACACCCTCATTGTTTCAGTGTATATATAAGCCTTCTCTCTATGGTAAATTTGATATATATATCGTGTACGTCAGGATTTAAGCTCTGATGACTTTGGTACTAAACACAAGACTTGTAAACCAATTTACAAATTATTTTCATCATTATGCCAAAGTTCCTGTAAGACTTTGTGACCGATTTGCTACTCAAAGCTCTACGAAGCTCTTGTATATCTGTTTGTAATGTCTGTGTGTGCATAGTATAAGATACAGGTGGTTACATTTGTCTTACTATGTTATATGGTACCCAAGTTGAAACCGTAATGCTACATCATCCCTAAATGTTTATATCTCAGCAGCAGACTATCCTGATACTACACTAAATGCATGTGCACTCGTAACATAATTTACTTTCCTTCTCTTTGACTCTTAAACCACTATCAGCAGAATCACTATGTGCATATACATTTAATATTCAAGTTGCTCCTCTCATACGTTTACCACATAATGATTTACTGCAAAACCATAAAGTACAAATAATCTCATGACTGACTTCACTTTGGCAGGCTTATAATGCCACTATACATTTGACATACATACAAAAATACATATACAAAATTTATATATTATGTAGAAATAGACTATTTGATATTTTATGTTATCGGTTATTATTAAATACCATGTCGTATTGGCTTATATGTATATTGATTTCGATTTATTTACTTATTTTTTGAGCTTTTTTTATACAAGATATTTATGTTTATTAAATTTTTCGTTTGCTGCAGTAAATTTATTCCCCAGGGTAACTCCTTATCAATAAAAAATATTTATCAGCAAATAATAATTCTCACATGTAGTTATGAACATTAAAACTTTACTTCAAAGTTCATTTAAAACTATGAATAATTGTATGAGCAATTTTCACTGGTATTATTAAGTTTTTTTTTTTTTCTTTTCAAATTTTTTTAAACCTTTTGTACAAGAAAACTTAACAAGCTTTATAACTCATACAAATCAAAGAATTTTTAGCTAGAGAATTGTGTTGATTAAGAGTTTGACCAAATGACAATTTCGTATTTTTTTTTCTTGGTTTTTTATATTCAAAAAGAATACATGTGTATAGGTAATTTGCAGGATTCCATTACTCGTTTGTACAACTTGGTTGGAATAGAAATTATATCACAAAAGAAAATCCTATGCAAGGTTTTATGTCTTTTCGATTATATCTTCAATCAGAAATTATCTGGATAGCTGTCCATTTAGATCCCTCAATTTTCACCCTCATGTTGTATGTTTCAAAAGTTTACTTGACTCTTTCACCACAAATATAAATGGCCACAGGATTTTCGTAGTTTTCTTTGAGCTATAAATTTGTATACTCAATGTTTGCTAATGCATTTAGGTTTCATAAGAATATTCTTTTATTTTCATTAATGAAAGTAATAAAATTTTTTGCTATTTAATTTTAGCAAGATTAGTATTTATAATTTATGAGTTTGTTGAGTATGTTTCATGATAATGGTGTTAGCGAGTAGATGAGCTTATACAGTAGAATTGTGTAGAAATAATAATAAAAGTTTATTTACTCTACAATAAACATGTGCAATTATATGGACGATAATTTGCGAGTTGTAAAACAAGTTGATCGTTATCCACGCTTAGATTTGCTTATGAAGGCTTGTTTTATATAGTTAACAACTGATGACGACTGAAAGAAAGAGAAAGATGAAAATATAGAGAAAATAGCTTCATGTTATTTTGAATTTCTATATGCCAAGTTGAGCTATGCTTTTATTTACATGAAAACACACTATTGAATCCAACAAGATGGATTGTTTAAATTCCCAAACTAAAACTAAATAATAATAAAATTAACGCTAACATAAATTTTGATACGATAATATTTGAATTAAAGTTCTATTTAACAGTATGTATACTAATTACTAATATTTTTGAAGCGTAAAATAGCTAATTAGAGTGTCTTACTTTGTATATGAATATTCAAATGAAGTTAAACTTTAAACAAATTATTTTTTTTTCTTTCATGAGTCAAAAAAAAGATTTGTACCTATATATACTTAATTTTTTTTTTATTTCAATTAATTTTAACAGCTTTATAAATACATTAAATTCATTAAATTTTATACATGCTCATGTATGGCTATGTTAATTATATAAATAACTAAATTAAAAATATGAAAAGTGTCAAAAACAATTTCAAACTTTCATATAGTTAGTGAAACAAAATGTTAGTTAGAAGTATAAATCCATACTATGTATATCAAACTGTGATTTAATTAAAATTGCAATCATTAGTAAAGTTTATGGTGTATTTGAGTAAAAACAAACAGACAAGATGATATTTTATTTAATGTAAATATACTTGTTTATATATATTTGATGAGAGTATTGAATTATATAGTTTTGTATACAAACGAATGCCCTTTGGAACAATCATTAGTGTTATTAGTATAGTATAGTGCAATTAATGAATGCGTAATATGAGCCTCTGGTGAGTTGCATTGATAATGATGACAATTTACATTGTCTTGAATATATCAATTACAATTATCATGTATGAATAATTATTGTATACCAACAAGATAACAAGTGCACTTTCAAAATTCAATGGAATAAAAAATACTAAATTTTTTTAATATACCATTTTTACAACGACAATAAAAAAAAATTACCCAATCAACAAAAAAACTATGTAATATTATACTTCATTTGAAAAAACAAATGAAACGAAAAAAATTATCAATTTATTCTTCTTCTTATTTCCATGGCATTGAATATTACAACATCAGTATATATTTTTTTGAATTTTATTAAAGAAATTTAATAAGTTAAATTGTAAAAGCTTTTGTAAATATTATAAAATTAACTTGAAAGCATATCAAAATATTAAATTTAAAAATGCATACTTATTAGAAGGAAAAATAATAAAATAAATAAGTAAAATTCGTTGATCATGCTGTTAAGTATGTGCGGTTAAAAAATTCGAGTCACGAATACGCGTTTCCCAACTCATGTCACGAAAAGATGTCTCTTGAATTTGCAAAAAAAAAAAAAAACATGTACTTTTTTGTTTGCCCTTCATTTTTTACTTTTTATTTCTGAATTTAATCTATAAATTTTTTTTATTATTACCATAGTAACGTTGATGTCACTTGAAATTTGAGCATTTTTTTTTTTTTTAGCAAAAGAGTTTTGTAAATTTAGTGAAGTTGAAATGGTATTATGCTTTTAAAAAAAATATGGTCTGACATATTAGAAGCAAAAAAATTCTAACTATGTATTTACAGAAAGGATAAACGAGTGTGTATGGTACTTTTAAAAAATTCGTGCTTTGTGATTGTATGAAAGCGAGGATGTTAGGCATTATACACTGCTACGTCAGTATTATCGTCTTATGTACTTCAAGGTTTTACGTATTTCCTGGACCATTACATACATATAGGGAATGCATTGAAATTTTTCAGCTTTTAGTAGAATGCAAATGATCAATACAGTGAAAAAAAAAATCTGCCATATCAAAAAGCTAGAAAATATATATATAAATACATTTTTTTTAGTAAAAATAATTTAAAGAATTTTTTTGATATTCACAATAATTTTTGTTATTCATTATTAAAATTTTTTATTAAATTTTACTTCAAAGCTGAAATTTATTTTCCATATAAAAATATGAAAAATTCATTTATTTTTGTTTGATGTTATTCGAGGATGGTCGAACAGACTAGATGTTTTTATAGAAATATTATTTCATGATGGAAATAATAATATTTTTAAAAACCGTGTAATTATATTAGATTTTCATATATACACTGTGCGAATTCAAAACATTTACAAAATAAATATTATACGAAAATTTTACATTTAAATCCGAGCTTTATATATAAAATTCAAAGAATTGATATTAAATTATAAAAAACGGTAGGAAAGATAAATACAGGAATTCCATAAAGTTGAACTAAATGGTAAAATTTTTGCCAGTTTAAAAAAAATATACTTAAAATTTATTTAATTCTGTCTGACTCGTAATATCTTTATCCACTGAAAAAGTATAAAAACTAGTTAAGCTTTTAATTGATTGACAAGAAAAAGAAAAAAATTAAAAAATCGATTTTAGCTGCATTATATTATATATTGTTTAAAATACATTTTAAAAAAATATCGACAAAGTTTATAAACAGAATGAACTGATAATTAATGAGAATTTAATATACAATAAAATATTTCACAATCCATTCTAGCTACTTGACTTCACTTGAGTTATAAAGCATATTGAATAAAATATTTCAAATACTAGTTGCTAATGTTGATAATATTATTAATTAAATTTTAAATTTTCTTGATATAAAATATTCCAAATATTTATCGCATATGCCCAGACTGACAATCAAGCTAAAAGTAGTTTGTGAAATATTTTATAGACGTGTTGCAGAAAAGCTCTGATATATATTCGTGTGTTTATAACTTTTACCTATACGAAATTCCACAGTTCACAAATATAATCTCATAGAATAAGGTATTTCTAATCTGAATGATGCGTATGTATATATCTATTTACATACCAAATGTCAGAGGTGCAGTACAATATATAAGCAATGTGTGATATGCAAGCAACTAACCGAGATATGAGGGTAGCTCACATCAGGGTTGTGAAAATAATTCTATATATGAACCGTTTAAATACGAAATTCACAGGTGCACATATGTCATGCAATTCAACACCCTGTATTTATACATTCAATTGAAATGTGAAACATTTTTTTTTTCCTTATAATACGATTAGAATAAAGCCGATTATTTTTTTTTTTATTTGTTATTTATACAATTTGTTAACAATAAATGCAACTTTTTCTATTTTTTTTATATAATCAATATAAGAGATGGATATGGAACTTTCCATTTTTACATTCTCAATCTAAATATTTTTAAATTTGAAAAGTCTGCTATGTCAAAAATAACAAGTAAATATTTATTTATATATTTTTCATATTTTTGGTATTTTTTTTCATTATTTTTCAAAGCGGTTGAATAAATTCGTTGTTGGTTGTCTTGTCTGCTTTTATACATAAATGAGTGCGAAAAGTTATATTCTCAAAAATGTACAGAGAAAAAAGTATTTTTTTTTTTAAAACAGAAAACTTTTGAGTGTTTGTCTATAGACAGAAATGACTTGAAAAAAAAATGAAATGAAACAAAAAAAAAATTTACTAGTCTTTTTTTTTGTACTGTGAATATAAAATAGTTTGTTATTTTCAAAAGGGTTTTTTTCATTGCTCTTTGAAGGGCTTTTTTTGTATTTTTAGAATATAAATTATTGATTTTATTTTTCTTAATCAGATAAAATTGAAATAAGGGGTTTTAATTTAATGAAAAAGAAAAAAAAAAAAAAAGCATATTGCAAATTGTTGTGTTGCAAGGGGATGATTTGTTATCAGTTTATTTTACATTTGAGAATCGCGTGAGTTAGCGTCATTTTGAAATGTCTGTTCACCTGGCTTCCTAGCCATTAATTACATTTTTTTGAATAATCAAAAGTCCACTTATTCGTGATATACCTCCTGGTTAATTTGTTTTTTTTTTTTTTTCATTTTAAATTGGTATACTATACTGTCTGCAAATTTAAGTCCATTAGCCGTATGGCAAATTTGAGAAATTGCGTGTTTGAATAAAAATTTTGTGCGGATATGTTGCATAAAAAAAGGGACGATGAAAGAATGAAACGGAGCAAACTCCAAGCATGGCAAAACTAGCGGGAATACAACAGCAGGTCTCGCAGTTGCATTTCGCGCGTCGTTCGATGCAGTACACTTTATATCAATATTTGTAGAATATTGATATAAAGAAAAAAATTAAATTCATTGTTATAAACGAATCAAGTAAAAAGAAATTATAAAAATTGAATCAAAAAAATTATCAACTGTATACTATTCAACGAAATATTCAGATAAGTTAATTCGAAAAAATCTCGTAGCTCAAAATTAAACAATAAATAAACTCGTCTAATTATTTTATAAAATTATATAAATATTTTTTGATTATTTAAAGCTCATGTTGACAATTTTCTTCTTTTCTTTCGTTTATATTATATAATTAAACATTTTCTTAAAAATATTTAACACAAATTTTAAACATAAGCGTTTTTTTTTTTTAAATTAATTTCAAATAACTTAAATATATTTTTTGTAAATATTTATTCAAAGGATTTTTTTATTACTATTGCAAGCTCATGTTGACAGTTTTTATTCAAATAAATTTTTAATCTTTTATCGTCGTATGCATATTTTACACGTTTTTGCACTATCTCTATATATATTTTTTTATTTTTTATATGATAAAACTTGTGTGTGTGTCATGTGTTTTTATAAAAACATCATAGATGAATAATTTTGTATTGGTGTTGTGTATCTAATGAGGTTTTTAGCCGTAGTAAACCATAAACTTAGCACGGCGATGAAAATAATAAGGTGTCATTCACCGGCAGTCTGCCTCTTTTTTTACTATAATTAAAAAATAATTTCAATAAGAGTGTGTTGGGTGTGAATTATTATTTGATGCACATAGTACACAAATGTGGCAAAAGTTGATCGGATTGGATTCGAGGAGATATATTTATGTGACCGCGTATATATCAAATGAAAACTGTGCACGAGGCACTATATTTACACTCCATAAATCGAAACGACGTATTACCGATTGATTTTATGTAATGCCCGTTTTCTCGTCACTACTTTTTTATACAGTATATTATATTTATTTTATATTTTTTGGTAATTTTTTTCTATACATTTCCTGCATTCTCACCTCGTATTATCAAATAATTCACTGTAATCAATTTTCAATCAGATATCGATTTATTTCTGTAAAGAAAAATAAAATAAAATAGTTTTTTTTTTATTCATGGTACAAGAAATCGTCGATATAATACACCTACAATATATTTCTCACATAATAGCTTCAATATAAATCTTTAATTCAAACGTGTTATATGCTAGTGTTTTTGTTTTTGTAAAACAAAAAATAGAAAAATAAACGTCAAAAATATATATTTATGTGAATACCCTATTGATGGAAATATTTTCCGGTAAAAAACCAATAAAAAGCAATCCGTTTTTAACATTTTGAACACAGTACTTTTGTGGCTGAATGCCGATAGTTTTTTGTTTACCCTATTCAATGTCATGATAAAAAATATTTTGAAATAAATATTTTTGACGTATATATTCTGTTGTTTTAATCCCTTGTCGATACGTGATATTTCACATTATGTTTCGAGATTAATATATCGAGCTTATTTTACATATTTTCTATAGTGAAAAAAAACAAAAGTATATTTTTACAATTCCAAAAATATAAATTATTAAAAGTTCACTAATTAGTCATTAATGATTTTTTTTTTCGATTGTTCGTAACCATTTTATGGATGACTGATTTTTTTTATTCAGTAAATGCAATGTCAAGCATGAGCAATAAAAATCAAAAAATATTTTCAAAATGCAAAAAAAAAAAAAAAAAAAAAAAAAAAAAAGACAGTCATTTTTTGGAAAATATTAGAGAAGCGAAACAAGAGGAAGAAAGAGTCAAGTATGCGAAAGAACAATGTAAAAAAAAAAAAAGTAGTGTACAAGTAGGAAAATGAGGAGGATATAATAATATTCGAGACATATATTTAAAAAGAAAGACTTTCAGCCAATCGACACATACTACCACTCACAAAAAAAAAAAGTGCAATAATTCTTTTTGGCACATTGACTGCACCGATGTAATCTGCAGGTATATATATGTTTTATGTACACATATGTAACCGCATTTATATGTATGTAGATGAGCGGTGAATGATAATATGTATGCATAGATATAAGTGCTATTTTCCAATTTCCCTCCGGCGATATATAAGTTTTTTTATTTCAAAAACATAATATCAAACAACTCTTTAACTGAATAAAAAAATATAATATTTAAAAAAGCTAATATTTTTTAAAAAATTAATATAAATATTAGTTTGGGAAAATCCAAATACAGATGAGTTAACAGTGAGCGAACTTTATTTATAACTCAAACAATATTTTAACCCTAAAATAAATATTCTTTTTTTGTTTCCATTTCATTGGCTCGATCTGTAAGTTATTTTTTTTTTTTTTTAATTAAAAAGTACATTATTATACTAATAATAATGGAAAACACAAAAAAAATAATTATGAAAAAAAAATGTAATGAGCTCATGAACAAGAAAAACAGGGATTTTTATTTTTGTTCAGTCGAATTTATCTCTTGTTAATTGCAAGTCACATAAATTTTATATAGCATAAAATCTACAAGAAACACCACATTTATATTTCGTATATTTAATAATTTTATATCATACAATTTTAAAATCCCCAAGGTGTATATGAAGAATAATAGACTCGGTATATATTTCACCGGATATAAGGTCACTACTTTGCACTCATCACGTGCGAGAATGATTATTAACATGACTCCCTTTAATTTTTTATCTTATTTTTTTTTTTTTTTAGTGCAGTATCATTTTTTTCAAGACACGTGTGCTTAATTTTCCACACTTCCTTTCATTATTTAACTTTTTATATTTTTTTTCTTCTTTATTTTAACCACAACCTTTATTCCTTAATTGGTACTTTGTTATAATTATGAAACCCACCGCAAACTTCAAACAACTTGCACATCTATCTGAAGACTCACAAAATGTTACTTTTGAATATTATTCTATTTATAAATTATTTTTAACCTTTGTAGTATATAAATAATTGAATACAAAAAAATACTCTTACATTTTATTTCTCATAAATTCAAGATTTAAATAATTTAAAAAAAAAAAAAAAACCAAACATCTGTCTAGTAAATTTTCATTTTCAAATATATTAAAAATGTTTTTTCTTCATTTTATAATATTATCCTTATTTGATTAAATTTCATTGTAGTATATTTTTTAACTTTGTCAATTTTATTATTATTAAATTTTTTTATATAAAAAAAAATAGATATGCTAGTGAGAAAATGATGATAATTATAAATATAATGGGTGTAGTGTATATATAAAATAGTAGAGTATAAAGATCCTTTGTTATGTCACCTGAGTGCTATTTTCATTGGACATAGCTGAGGCCCTGAGGTGAGCTGTGCTTGTAATGAACGAAAAAGCCCTTTGGCTTGTATTCCTACATTGTTATATCACTCATAATATAAATATACACACAGATATGCATGGATGCTTATATTTTATATGTATATATTTACAATTGTCAAGTTTGAATGAGGAAAAAAGGGAGAGACAGATAGCCAGGGGGAAAAGGGTTTTAGTATACATCATCGAATAATATATATAGGATAGACAATCGATTTGTATATATGAAATGGAATAACCACGTAATACCTATAGTTTATTCGAACATATTTACCATGAAGCCCATTGTATGTTACCGATAAATTAATATATATATATCAAAGCGATTTACTATATACTTACTGAGGCTTCATGTATACAATTAGTTGATATGACACAATTATCAATGGTTGAACATTATATAATTATCAATATGTATAATGTTTGTTTGATCATAGAAATTTTTCCTTTTTTTAAAAATGAAAATGATATATTGAAATTTAATTGAATTGAAAACTGATTAATATTGTTTTTTTTTTTACAAGTTATGCGCGTATATTCAATTGAATATAGTTTTTAATGACCATTGAAAATTCAATTTTGATATTGAATGTAGAAATGAAAATCATATTGAATTAAAATTAAATATGAGAGTCACTTATAAATGGAAATTTTGATATATATATAAATATGTTTAGGGAAAAAAATCATAAAAAAATGAAAAGAATAACGATGGCAATAAAAAATAATGAATTTTATTGGTTTTTTATTAATTTTTTTTTCGTTACAAATAGTCGTTACTCAAATGCAAACGATTGCAATTTGGTTGAGAGAAAAGTATTTTGCATATAGGTATTTCTTATTCTACCTTGAGGCAGCGGATTTTTCTTGAAAAAAGGTATCACATTGTGTACGTAGTCAGCAAAAAAAAGAAAGAAATAAAATAATGAAAAATATTATTATCATTTATCAGTCATTTTTCAACAAATACATCAATTTTTTTTCTCTTTTAATTTGAATGGATAATTAAAAAATAATATTGTTTTAAATTTCAATTATATTAATTTTTCAAGGTATTGATTTTTTTTTACTATTAAATTTAATTTTTAGTTGTAATTTCTTATTGTTATGAATAGATAATTGTATATAATTTTTTTATTACAGATTTCAAAGAGTTAAAATGAATCACGATAGAGATTCATCTACTGTATGCAATGAACAGGAAATAAAAACATTAGAAGAAGCTAGAACAGTTATAGCTTCATTGAGAAATAGAATTCGTAATCAAACATTACAAATGATTACCTGGCGAAGAACCCTTCAAACTCAGGTAAATAAAAAAAAAATTACAATAATTTCAAAATAACAAAATTAACTCTTTGCCCTAATAAAAAGTAAAAACTAGAAACTTATAATTTTCATAAAATAAATTTAAAAAATATATATTCCATTGTCTGAATGTTAAATAAAATAAAATAAAAATAATCCATTATCTAAATGTTGAAAATAAAAATAATAAAGTTCAAATGGATCAAGTTTTCATCAAACTCTTTATATACATTGAATAAGTATTTCCCCAATTGAAAATTCATGAAGTAAGCCTCAAGTCTTTATATTTCAACTTTGAAAAGTACATAGATTAATTATGAAAAACAAAAAACTATGTAAAACCCGATACAAGAAAACTTTGAAGTTTAAGTTATGAGTACATGGGTAAAGAGAAAGAGAGTTTTATATATCAGTAGACATTTAAGTGAGTGACATTGATATAGTTGAATATTTGCATAGTTATCAAAGTGTGAGGTCAGAATAAAATGAGTATAACTTGTAACAGCATATAATCGTTAAATTAAAAAATGTCGTCATCGAAACTCTTTAATATTCATGCTGACACCTAAACAATTAAAATCATAAACGTTTTATTCAAATTCTATCTATATACTTATAAATATATTATAAATAATATAATAATAATTAATTAATTTTAATTTAGGAGGTGATGATGGCACAAATGGTACGAGAAAAGGGTGAGGAACTTAATTCTTTAACAAAACAATTGATGTTATTTGAATCACGTCTTTGTAAAAAACAAAATGAAATAAATGTAAGCATTAAACAACGTGAAGTGATTATTAGCCGACAACGTAGAGTCATTAGAAGACTTCAAGAACGACTTGCTGAGCGAAATAAAGCAGCTAAATTGTCATCATCAAGTGATGGAATTAATAATGACAATGATTCAGCAGTAGTACTAGATGATGATGATGAAGATGACGATGAATTAACACCATTAAGGTATATATTTAAAATTATTTCAATAAACTAAAAATTATATTTAAAAAATTTACAAAATTAAATATTTTTCTTATTTCCAATAGATTTCGTTCACGTATATTTGATGTAACTCTGATGCGTTCAATATCTGATGCTTCTCAACCATCATACAGAGGAAGAAAATTCAATGGAATAATAACAAATAAAGTTGGTGTATTAGAAACTGTTTATTCAATTGAAGAAGATGAAGATCAATTGGCTGATCAAGAATCATCAGAAGAACCAGATTGTTCATCAGCACCAGCTGATTCATTATACGACGAAGAAATTGGCTCATCATCAACATCACAATCATGCTCTTCATCAGTACCACAATTAGAACTTATTCAAGAAAATCAACCAACATCAATTGAAACGAGCTTTGAAGATATTAATGACGATTGTTTTGATAATATAATTTATGATAAAACAAATAATCATAATAGTAATTTAATTGAAATCAATTACAACGAAAATCAAGTTGATATTATGAATGATAAATTACATGATAATGTACTAAATATTGAAACTCAAACTTTGGGTAAAAGTAAATTATCTGATTCAAATATATCTAACACAGAAAATTTATTGATTCATGATAATATTAAAGTCGATAGTACTATTAATTCAATAAGTAATGTTATCCACAAAGTTGTAATTGAACCATCATCAATAAAAATTAATAACACTGATACTGATGATATTGATGATGATTATCATAAAAAAAATTTATATGTCTATGGAAAAGAAGAAAGACGTAATGGTATTTGCGACTATTTATTTGATGAAGCATCTTCAATTAAAAATATTAATCTTAGTAATGATGATGATGATGATAATTATGATGATGCTGATGACAATGAGGGAGACGATGAGGGAATAAAAAATGAGACTATAATTCAAAAACCACGTGATGAAGGCCAACATGCACAAGTTACTTATAATCGTGTTATGAGTAATCATCGTTCTGTGACGAAGCCGAAAGATGTTAAATACAAAAGAATAAATAAAGCTAAATCAAAAAGTCTTGAAGAATTACGTGGACGTTTAAGAACGTGGGTTGATAAGGGTGCTGCTAATATCACTGTTGCTGTTGTTGATCAATCATCATATGCTTGAAATAAAAATAAAAAAATTGACTAATCCATGCGGATTATGTCAATTGTAAAATAAGAGCACTTTAAAATATTAGCCAAAATATTTTTATTTGCTCTGTGACTGAGTAAACAGGAGGAATAAAAATAAATATTTATTTATGATTTTTATAATTTTTTTTATCAATATAAGAGAAATGTTCAAGCATTTTCTTTTTAATTTTTTAATACTTTTTTATTTCCTCCTGAGTTTTTATGTGATATTTGCCGAGAGACATCTTGTCTTTCTCGCATTCTCCAAAGGTATTTATCGAAACAAAAGAAAAAAAAAATGAAAAACAATAATAAATAAAAAACTGTACAAATTTTTCTTGAGCTTCATAATGATATCATTTTTTTTTTATACAAATATAATTTGTATTTTAAAAGAAAGTAGGCATTACGTTTATGACGACTATTTTTAAAGTAATTAATTGATAAATTATTGAAAAATTCCAATGCTTCTTTTTTTGCTTTGGTTTTATTAAGTATTTTTTTTTTTTTTTTATATTATTTATATTTTATTTTTACGTTGATAGGCAGTTCGTGCCAAATTCAATGTTAAATGAATTTTATTATTTTTAAATTAATGCTGGATAATTAATAGCGTATATTGCGGAAATCATAGAAACATAAAAATTAAATGTGTTGAAAGGTATATAACATGGATAAAAGAGAAAAAAAAAACATATATTAACGACAAGAAGAAAGTATAATTAAAAAAAATTCAACTTTTTCTTTAATAAATTTTTACAATGCTCTGGGATTATTGAATTAGCAACTGTACATCCAGTGACAAATGATAAATGAAAAAAGAAAAGTTACGTGGGAGTTGATGAAGTTAGAAAGACTATTTTTAATTAGATCATTTTTAAGAGGCATAAAATAACGAGACATTAATTAAAAAGAAAAAAAATCTGTAATTGGTTGCAAAAAAAAAAAATAGTTATCCGATATTTATGACTTAATAAACAAAAAAAAAATAAATCAATTAAAAATAAATAGAAAAACTTATATGAAAAGCAAAACTAAAATCATTTATTGATAAAAAAAAAAATTACTTAAAATTGTAGACAATTTTTTGAGAAGATAAATTTTACATTGAAAAAAATCGTTAGAAATAAAATTTAATTTTAAAAAATAAAATTCAATTCTTATTTTTAAAATTGAGTTAATAATAAAAATATTTTACTCATCAATATTTTTATAAGAGCTTAATTTTAGATAAAAATAGAATTAAAGTTTATTTCTGTTAAATTTGATTTTTTAAAGATTTTTTATAAATGAAATATTTTATATTCTCGAAATTTGTTGAGACATAAAGTAAATTTATTTTATATCAATAAATAATAAATCGTATTATTTTAGTTTTAACTTTTCAATGAAACTTTTTCCAATTAATTGTATTTAAATATATGAATGTCAAATAAAAAAAAAATTCGGAACAAAAAATAAAAAATCCCATGAAGTTTTAAATGAGGAAAAAATTATTATGGACTATTTAATGAGTTGCGAAATACTTTGTTTGCTCTGTAAAAATATTTCATCAAAATTTTTTTTTATTTACTCAGCCTTTTTTGTTTGTTTATTTCGTTGGAAATCTTTTGAAAAACCTTTTTCTCCGTATCAAACGATTTTCAATAGCCTCTAGACTTTATTTTTTTTATATTCATTATTATGTTTTTTTTTTTTTTTTTTTTTTTTTTTTTTTTTTTTTTTTTTTTTAGATAAAAGACACTGAAGCAGCCTTAAATAACAATAAATAATGTCTAATAAAAAATTTAAAAAAAAAAAAAAACTCCAATTAGGGAATAAAAAAAGAGTAAAATCAATTCGGACGTGCTATACAAAAAGTTTGCAACATAAAAAAATACCTATGAGATGATAACCATTATTATTATCCGTGTAAAATAGACAAACCAAAACGTGTATTAAAAGCGATAAATAATTATAAGATAAATATTCAAAGCGAATATTGAATATCATCATTTTATCATGACCATTATAACATGAAAATAGAATATTCAAACTTTTAAAAATAATAACTAAAAATATCATCATCGTTTATCGAAAATCTATCAAATAAATTAAACAATGTGTCAATTAACTTTTAAAACCTGATAATAATTTATGGGAGTTGTGAAGTATAATTAATTGCTCTACTTCGACAATCAATATCTATAAATTTAATAAAGATTTACAAAAAATCAATTAATAAAGTATTAAGTATGTATGATGAAATATATATATGATAAACAAATGATTGATGTATATGGTGTATAAATTCAATAGGTGTATTAATTAAATATTTAATTAAAAAAAAATAAAGTGAATAATGTATCCATTTTGAAAATATTGTATGTTTGTTTTATTGCATCAAGGGAAATCATTTAATGTCAACAAAATAGATTGCTTGTTAATTAATTAACCAATAATTGTTATTTTGGCTGTGGTGTTTGCCAATTTTTTTTTGTGCAAACACCACAGCCAGACCCATTCCCATATTTAAAAAACCATAATATTTGTATTATTATTATTATTCTCAAATATATGAGAATGATTTTATCGACTGTTAGAGAAAATAAGCAAGATGTCCGTTGACTAAACTTCTAGAATAAAAAAAAATAAACATAAAATAAAATCCATCGTGGTAGATAGAGGTGAACACTGAACAGTGACTTTTATAATTTTTGACATAAACAAACGTTCGGTTGTGTACAATTGTGTATTTTTTATAACGAAAAAAAATCATTACGAAGATAAAAAATATTAAATAATGAAAGCAGCACCTCATCAACGTTTGGTGATGGCAGGTGATCGTGATGGGTAAGTAAATATAAATTCTATATCTAAATAAAAACATTAACATTCCAATTGAAGTGTTGAACAGATAATAATTTGTCATATTGTTTTAATTTCAGATTGAAAGAATTACTACGAAGACGTCTTGTTGAGTGTGGTTGGAGAGATGAGGTTAAGATAATTTGCAAAGATCTATTGAAAGAAAATTGTCATGATGTTACTTATGACAAATTATTGGCAACAGTTACAACAAAAGCCAGAACACTTGTACCAGATTCTGTTAAAAAGGAGCTTCTTCAAAAAATTAAGAGCCAGCTACTTGCACAAGAAGAAAAACTCAAATAATGTCTAATTAATTTTATATTTTATAATAAAAAAAAATCATAAACAAGTGTATATATATTTATCAATCAATCATAATTAAATTCAATTCATAAAACAATAATTTGAGTAACTCAAACATATATTATTTCATTTTCCTCAACAATCCATCTTTTTTAAATATTTTATTAAACATAAATGACTAATTAACTTGTTCACAATTATTCATCAACAATTAATTTGTATTTTGTTATTATTATCATCCTGTTTGTGTCATTGCGTGTGTTAAACCTTAAAGCCTCCAAAACGTGATAAAAGGCTAACAAAGTGCCATCTGCTGCTTAAAAATAAGCTGCTAAGTTTTGTGATACGTTTCTCAATACTTTTTTATGCTCTATGAACGTCATCAAACTAAAGTGAACTTCAGTGAATAAATTTTAGTGCTTGTCTAATTTTGATTTTGTACACTGTTTTGTACTCTCGTCTGTTTGACAAACTTGGACATTTAATTTATAAAATTATCATCATATAATTTGTTGACCAAAAAAAACCTACAAAAATGTTGATCAAAGTCAAGGTAATTATTAATTTTTTATGATAAATTCAACAAACCATAAATACCCAAACAATTTATTAATTTGATAATTTTTTTTTTCAGACACTCACAGGAAAAGAGGTGAGTGAATTAGAAATAAATATTATTACTATTTCATGTGCTGGTTAATCACAACGCATTATTGTCATAAAATTTTATAATTAATAATTAGATAGATAAATACTCACATGGTTGTTGTGTATTTAATATACATAAAAAAAAAAAAAAAATAGAATAATAAGGTTATGTTTATGATACTTTGTTGATATTAATTAACATTTTTTGGTTTTATTCATTGTAGATTGAGATTGATATTGAACCCACCGATAAAGTTGAAAGAATCAAAGAAAGAGTTGAGGAAAAAGAAGGCATACCACCTCAGCAACAAAGACTGATTTTTTCTGGAAAACAAATGTAAGACATAAACAAACAGAAAAAAAGCTATTTTAAATTATTCAATAATTTTTTATTATAAAAATTTCATTAATATACAATTTTACTAACTCAAAATATATTATTTTTTTTTTTTTAAAAACAGGAATGATGAAAAAACAGCTCAAGATTACAAAGTCCAGGGTGGATCAGTTCTTCATTTGGTATTAGCATTACGTGGTGGATATTAAATCAACATTCCACAACTGATTTTTATTTTTTCAAAAAATTCAAATGCTAATATCGTCATAGCATCATTTTATACAACCAAATGCAAAAATAATATAAAATAATTATAACAACGAAATGAAAGGATAAAAAAAATGATGAGATATAAACTATCTCGTTATAATCAAGTGTTGAAGATCATACATATTTAATTTGTATTGATGTGATTTAATAAAATAATTTAATATTAAAATTTAGCCAGTAGTACTATTTTATACTATCACGTGACAAATTAATATTCATTTTGAATAGTTTTTTAATTTGTTAAAACTTTTCCTTAATTTTTTTCATATTGACTTGTTTATCTTGTACCTTAGATTGTTGTTGTTGTTGTTTTTTTTTAATTTAAACAACTCAATACAGTTTATGGTATCGACTTTTATGCGTTGCTAGGCTCCACTTGGTTTTGAAATATCTATTGCAAATGGTACAGTAAGCAGTGCCACTGCTTTCTTGTTGCAACTCGTGTTTTGATATTTTGTGTCTTGTCAATGCATCTCTCGTTGTAAAACTTACACCACATTCAATGCAAAAACACAAATTTCCTTGCTGATCCAGCGTCTCTATAAATTTATTTTATACGGTTTTTTTAAAATTAATAATCTCCCAAATATAAAAAATATTTAAATGTTTTTTATTTTATCCCAACTGTAAACCGAGGGTCTGCAAATAAATTTTATACTTTTTTTATAATTATTAATTATTATTACTTAAACAAAAAATTAATTTATCAATGACATTCATTTTTTTTTGTTTACAATTATAAGAAAATTTCCCATTAACATTATTAATTCGTTTTTAAATATCAGTATTTTTTTTCTTTTACAATTTTTTTTTTTTATCGGTAATTATTTATTACATCAATTATTGAAATTATAATAGGTACATTATAGTGATGATACATTCGATTGATAAGGCATTTGAAGGATTCAATTTCATTTATTTATTTTATATTTTCTTGTGACAAATACGCGAATGCTCTTGTGTTTATTATTAATTGTTTTTTCACGAATAATAAATCATCGGTGAAATTTTTTACTGTGTGAAATATCATAGATTAACTAATTATATTTTTAAAAAAATATTATTGCAATTTAGGTAAACACATTGTGAAGTTGAGACACTTTTTTTTAAATTAAAGTTATTATTTGAATTTCGTTATTAAATAACGATTGAGTCATGATTATTAATTAACATAAAATAAGAAAATAAATTTAGTTCAACAAATTAATAGCGTCTTTTTTTTTAACATATTGAATTTTATTTTCTTGTATTTTACGGACGGACTGTGAAGATTTATTTCGTATCATATTTTTTTTGCTTTGAATTATTAATATTGTATTGTTTTATTAAAATATTTTCAATGTTAATTAAAAATTAGAAGATGAAAAAAATCAAGTTTAATATAATTTTTGTTTTTGCACAGAAATACTGATAACTTTGTTTTTTTTTTTTATTTTTTTTTTTCATTTTTATTCTTTAGTTATTAATAACACACAACTATTATCAATTTTAATTTTTTTTTTTTTATAAACACACGAAAAAGTTATATCCTAAACACCCGTAAATTATTAATACACACATGTATTTTATTATTTACTTAGAATAAATATTGTTATAAATATTTTTGAGATTAGAAAAAAATACTTTTCAAGATAATTGCGAAGGTTCTTTTTATTCTAATAAAAATGACTTGAAATTTTTAGCTTGATGATAATGACTGATAATTTTATCAATAAACATTTAATATATAATAATTATTATTAATTACAGAATGAAAAAAAAAGAAAATTAATAAATTTCAAGTATACTAGTCGATTAAAACTATGTCAATATAAATAATGGTAAATAATTTACGAATTAACACCACCACCTTTTCTCGGATTACGATGTCTCTGTTGAATAGTTTTTTGCCATTGCATATTGTGTTTTAATCTCATATGACGACGTAGATCTGTTCTACGACTAAGTGTTGTATGACATAATACACAAGTTGTCTGGTTACGATGTACTTCAAGATGTTGTGTCAATGATGCGAGATGTTTGTAAACACTTCCACAAAGACTGCATGAAAAACGTCCTGGTCCTTCAATCACCACTTGACCAGTTGCATCTCCAAATTGCTTCTTTTTTCGTCCCACCCCCCCTGCAACACATTGGTATTTAACTTACATATCCCCCTATTGTTTTCATTTTTCTTTTTTTTAATTTTCTTTTAAAATTCTCATAAAATTTTAATCAAACAAATTTACAATTCATTCAACTATTTAATTATTTATTTCTAACTCAATTCTTTTTTTTTTTAAATTTTTTAAAGCCTAATAAATATTTGTTGATTTTTTTTCTTCTCTTCTTTTGTAATTATTTTTTTTTTTAATTTACGTTATCGATTTTCTTTTTATCATTTGGGTCATTTGTAATTTGTCACATGCAGAGCTGTGCCAATAAACAATGCACATTTCATGCAATACGACATTTAGAATAAAAATTATATATTTTTATGATAATAATAATAATAATAATAAAAATAATAATATGCTTGTGCAGTTGTATGGGATAATCAATTGCTAATGTGATAAAAAAAATATATTTTTTTTGTTCTGTTTGTGAGTGTTGTTTGTATAATGATCTGATTAGTATTTTTTTTTAAATTCATTATGTTAGCTGATTTTGGCTTAGCTTTTTCCCTCGTTATTTTAATATATTATTTAATAACAGCTGAAAATATAAATATTTAATTTTACTTTTTTTTTTTATTGGTTCAGGAAATAAGGATTATAATCGCATTAGTTGACTTTAGTTTTAAACTTTATTCACACACATGTTTACTTACATATATATTTTTTTTTTTTTTAGATTTTTTTATGTTATTAGATAAAAGTTTTTTGGATTACGCAATTAAGATATATTTATTATAGTTTTTTTTATTTGTAATAAGATCTTCTTTTTTATTTTTTAATCTTTGTCACTCTTGTTTATTTTATCACAAATAATTCAGCTGTAGTTATCGTTAAATTATTTGATGATAATTAATATTGGCAATCTTGTATTTATATATAATATTTTGTTTAAAATTTTTTTTTTAATTTTAAAAAGTATAGTATTACTTTATTTATTTATTTTTTTGTTAATTATATTCAACAAAATAATAAAGTATTGGTTTATTTGGTCATTAAACTAGCATTTCATAAAGCTAATTCAAATGGCAAATGTTATTTTTTTAAAATTAAAACTAACTAAAGTATATTGAACTTATTTCTTTTCTTTGTTTTTTTTTTTTTTTGGTTTCATAAAGAATGATGAAAAATTGCAAATGACTTAAATTAAATTTCATATTATATTAGTTAATAATATTTGAAAAATAAAAACTAGAGTTATTGCAGACACAAACTTATTTGAGAATATAATTTAAATACACTCAATCAAACATTGCAGTAATAAAATTATAACCGTAATTGCACTAAAAAGTGAATCATCACTTTTTATAAATAAATTAATTATTCGATTGAACAATTGACAAACTTTGGCAAGATTTAGAAATCTTACTTAATTTAAAAACAGTTTGAGTATCCGTATTTATTATCTCAATTACATTCTAATAATGTGATGCTTTTTTAAATAATAAAAAAAAAAAAATTATAACAAAATCATAAAACAAATCTTTTTTTTTTTTAAATTTCCATTAATGTTAGATTAAAGTCAAATAAATAACAAGTTTATATAGAGTAAAAAAAAAGAAATAAAATGATAAAAGTAAAATAATCAAAATAATTTTGAAAATTATAATTAAAGATCAATCAATAGTATAAAATTGATGCTTTTTTTTTTTTTTTTTTTTTTTTTTTTTTTTTTTTTGTTATTTTTTTTTTATTGAAAAAATAAAAAAAAAAAAAAAAAAAAAAAAAAAAGAAGACGAAAAATAAGAAATTGTTAATTAGTTTTGGCAGTAACTCAATAGACTGACTAGCTAAAAATTATATTAATTTTTAATCTTTGTTTTCGAATGATTTTACAATGCACTTTTTTTTTTTTTTTTTTTCCCTATTAAGTACTGACAAAATATAACTGATGACTAGAATAAAAATAATTTTATTTACCTACATCATTAGTGCTTTTTTTTTTTTCATTTTTACTTATTTTTTTTCTTTATTCTTTTTTCCTAAAACACTCGTATCATTATCATTCTTATAATGATGACCTCTTTGGTAACTATAAATATAAATTATAGTTATAATCTTTATATATTTTTTAAATTCTTGTTTTTAACAATTTTTAAAATTGTAATTCTTAGGCAAGATTGCATTATTAGTGTAAATTAAAAGATAATTTATGCATACACTTTTTAAACACCCATACATACATGCACACTCATAATTGTTTACTTGAATAATGTGTGAAAATGACTAGTGCTTTGTATCGTTAGTCATGAGAAATAATTTTAATTAATTATGATGTTAATTTTATTTAAATCTTTGCTCTATTTGTTTTTAGTTTTTGTACTTTCAAGCAAATTATTAATGATAAAATTTTAATAAAATTTTATCTGTTTTTTTCTTAATTTTTGGTGACAATTTCCATTATGGAATTGGACTAGAAGTTATTCTCTCAACACTGCTTTCCCTAATTCTTATTGTTGTAAATGTTGTATCTGGACTAGTAACTTTATTTTTTTGTGATATCGCTGCTGCTGATGTTGCTGCTACAGCAACTGATGCTGTTGATGTTACTCTTGTTGCTGGTGTTGTTGTTGTTGTAGTTACTGTTGTTGTTATTGATGGTGTTATTGTTGATAATTGATTTTGTTGATTACGTGTTATATCAGCAGCTGTTGCTGCAAATCCAAGCCAACCATGACGATTTTTTAAATGTCGTTTCATATGGGTTGTACGACTCAGGACTTTGTGACAAACTGGACATTGTGTTGTTCCTTTATGCATATTCATGTGTTTGTACATTGAATCACGATTCCAAAATGATTTACCACACAGTTTGCATGAATGCGATGGTTGATCAATCACCACTGTACGTGAATCTAAATCAAATAAATAATTTTTTCGTTTTTTTTGTTTTTTTTCTTTTTCAATAGAATCTGCCTAAGATTGTTTTTTTATTTTATAACAAATTAAACAATCATATTGAATTTTTAAATGAAAAAAAATTATTTATTTTCTAACTTCTGGTTACTTTTATCTAGCTTTGAATTTACTGAATAATTTTTTTTCAATTTAGATACCCAATGACTCATTTTTTCATTCATACCCCAATTTTGATAAAAAAAGCACTATTATCTTCTTCAAATAATTAATAAATGGATAAATTATTATTCAATTCTAAAAACAAACATTTTTTAAAATACAATTAATACATGAAATTAAAAAAAACAAATAACATGAAAAATTATCAACGAAACATTATTTTTAAACTAAAAAACAAATATATAATAAAGTAGTTTTAAAATCTTGGATTTTTTATTAAATCATGCTGATGAAAAAATTTTTTTTAAAATAAATTTCAAAAAAACTTAAGTTTTTTATTCTTAATTTTAAAAAAAAATACGTACAAAGTTAGTTATATATTTTTAATTTTATTTATTTTTTCATGCACAATCAACTAAAAACTTTGAAAAAACTTCTTCTTTTTTTTTTAAATTTATTTATTTTTTCTTTTGTCAAAAAATATTAAAAGTTATTCTTAAAAAAATATACACAAAAAGATAGAAAAAAAAAAAAATCACCCACGTGTTGTACCTACCCGCAAAATTACTTTGTTTGCTTTTTTTAAATTTTTCAAATGATTAAAAACGATGTTAAAATAATAAATAATTTTAAATGAAATAATTGGTGAACCGACAATCATTATTGTTCCTTTTTAAATATTTACCGACCTTTTGTGTGACTCAATTCGTAACGACACTTTTTAAGGGGCTTTTCAATAATAATTATTATTTATAAATAAATCATGCATAAAAATTTTTTACTTTAACTGCAACTAAAATATGTATGCCAGTGCATTGTCATGTTCTTAATTAAATTAAAATTAAAAATAAAATAATTAATTTTTCAAAATAAATAATGTGAATTGTTCTAAGGATTTTTTTTTTCGCTTTGTCTAAGTATTCATTAATTTTTTTATTCATCAATACAACGATTTCGAAGTACAATAATGGGGCTCACACTTTCATATTAAAGTGAGGCATTTTCTTATACATTTCACTGGTTTACTAAATTTTATTTTCTTAGTAAATTGAGGTATCTTAATCATATGAAAAATAAAACTGGCACAAATGATATAAGTATTTTTTTTTCTTTTCTTTAAATAAACATTTAAAAAAATGATCACATAATTGATTTTATTTATTTAAAAAAACATTTTAATATTATAAATTTTAAAAAGAAAAAAAAAACTTATTTAAAATACTGGGAGTATTGTCATTTAATAAAACTAAATTTTTAATTAAAATACAAAATAGAATTCAAAATCTCAAAAAAACTATTAGATAAAAGTACTAGAGATAATAATAACTATTTACAGTTTTGCCTTCTCTATATCTGATGAGCAATAACAAAAGGCTTCAAGTTTTGTTTTTTTTTCAACTAATGTATTGGCAAGATCAATATTAAAAATAACATAAATTTATTGAGTATTTCGATTTAAGAGTTTTCCTTTCAACTAAATAATTAAACAGTATTTGAAAAAATTACTTAAGTACAAGTTTCATAAGTAAACTCTTTTTTTCTTAATTTTTTTTGTTTTTATCTAAATACATTTGTAAAGCATAAAAAAATATTTAACGTAGAAAACAGTTTTAATTTGTCTATTTATTTATAATATAGATAAATATTATAAATAACAATTTTAAAGTTTCATAATTTATATTTTTATATTAATAAATTTACAACTATTTTATTATTTATTTTTTTTTCATGAATTATCATGAAAATGCACCAGAAATAAATAAAATTTTAATAAAATAAATTCTTTGTGCTTTTATATTAATTATTATTTTTAGTTTTCTATTGACCTTTTTTTTCCATCGTTTTTTTTTTTCAAAAAAAATATAACAAAAAATAAAAAAAGAAAATAAACTGTTATGTTGTATTTCTTGAATTTTTAATTCAATAATTAATGGAAAATTATTCTGAGCTTTTTCTTTCTGGTCATTTAATTCCATGTATGTTTACCATATGACAACGCATTGTGTACTTGCGAGTGAAGACTGCTTGACATATTGGACAAATTGTATCGCCTCTGTGAATACTACGATGATGAGCAAGTGAATCCCCACGTGTGTAGATTTTTCCACAAACATTGCATATCCAACGACCCTCCTCGTTCGCACCTGTTCTTCGTCTTCTCTCATTAACAGAAGTTGTCGTTGTTGTTGGGGGTGTTGTGGTTGATTCAAGTGTAGTTGTTGCTACGATTTTTATTTCTGTGCACACAATCCAAAGTGTTTTTCCATACACACCTTATAATTTTGTTCTCTTTTTTTTTCTATTTTTAATTTTACTTTTCATTTCATTTTAAAAAAAAAATTAATAATAATAAAAAAAAATATAACATTTTTTTTTTTCTTCTAATTTTATTAAGCTTGTATAATTTTTTTAAATTTAATTTCTACTTAGTAGTTTAAATTATCATTCAATTCTTTAACAGATTTTTTTTTTATTTCAACTAATAGGTAACAAACTTTTATAAAATTTTTCCATATGCCCCATAACCAAGTCCGAAAACCAAAAAATAAACATCCATTGTAATAATCATTTTTTATAATTTTTTGAATATAACTTGTGTGATCAAGAAGAGCTTTATTTATTTATTTATTTATTTTGTATGGATATACCAAGGGTTCTATCTTTAAACTGGTAAAAAAATTTTACTTTATATAAATTTTGTTTATTAAGAAAAGAGATATTTATTTTATTTTAATTTTTTATTGAAAGTAATGAGTATTTTTTTAATACAGCCAGCACTATTATAATAATATTTTTTTTTTAATCTCATGATGCAGGCAGTGATTGACACTGGCAGAAAATATAAACTATGAACTTATTAAATTTATTTATTTTTTTTAATTTGTGTAATGTATTTGGCACGTTAAATATGAAACAAATTTAAGCATCTTTTTTAATTAAATAAATTTAGTCTTACATGAGAGTATTAACTTTTAATGATATTAACTTATTCGCGAGTGTTTTATGTACAAATAAAAAAAAACGTCAATGAATTTAATTCATATATTGAGTAAGCGCTGGGAAATTCAGGCATGAAAAATTATAATTTAAAAATATAAATTAATAGATAAATGGAATAAAAAAATTCAGTCAAAATGTGTAAATTGAGAGAGTTTTCATAGTGACAAAAAAGGCACCAGTGTGTATTTTTAAATTCTTAAAAAACAATAATAATAATCACAATAAAACTAATATAATGGTAATAAATAATATAAAGATAATTAATAATAATATTATAAAAAAATTTAAAAAATAATAGCTAATTTTTTCCTATTCATAACTAAGCAAAACTAAATATCAAAAATATTAATATTATGAGTATTTTTTTTTTTTCCATATGATATAATTTTTTTAAAATTATTATCAATTCATTTTTCATTCATGTCATTATTTTTATAAATTTAATTACTGATAAAATGGCCTCACAGAAATATTACCACTATTATATATCTATATAAATATCAGTTGAACCACTATATAAATATCAGTTGAACTTTTCAAAAAATTATTTCATATAACATTACAATAGTTAAGTACTACTTGGGCAGCCCGTAAAAATTTAATTATACAAAACAAAAACAAAATTATTGATGTAAAAAAAAATATAAAAAAATACTAGCTAATTTCTACAATTTTTATCTTTCAAATTTAACAATTAATTTTCAATATTTCCCTGCTCGTTTATTTTCTACAAAATAAACTTGTTATTATTTTTTTGGACTTCAAAAAATTTGATTTTGATGATTATTATTATGTTTTTGAATAACACGTGTTTAAATATCGCGAGTGGGTATTAGTTATTTATTTATTTAATTAATATAAACGGCATGGAAGTAGGTTGGTGCTATGGAGGTGGAATATGAACAATTCCACGTGATTGATGGAATTGCGCGAAACATGGCCATCGGCAAAGACAGGCATTGCAGGGCCAGCATTTGAAGCGTGTCTGTCTGAGTTTTCCACGTGACGTCAGTATTCCGTGACGTTTGCAGTGTACACATACTTTTCCATGACCATTTGCTTTGCTGAGACTATGTGGTTGACCAGATACGTATGTTATCCCTCCTGAAGAAAATATTGGGCCAAATTCTTCGGTTAGTTTTATCTTAGAATATTTTTTCGACTCATGCATCGCAACCATTAGTAACTGTTTTTTTTTTTTGTAGTAAATACTTTTATTTAGATATGATTTTTTTTTTTTGTTTGCGAGTATTACCAAATCCCAGCACCAACCCGTAGCCGTAAGCCAATTTTTAGATATCAGCAACCAATACCCACAATTTTTAGCATTGCCAGGTGCTTGTGTTCAATGTGTTCGCGCCTATTTTATTTTTGTTTTTTTTACTATTTTTTGAATTATCAACAAAACTATTATTATTTTTTTTTTAATTAAATCCTTTTGATGATGTTATTTATTGTAGCATCCTCTAGTAATCCATACAATATTTTTTTTAATGAGAAAAGAAATATATACACATCTTGAGTATATTAATAAAAAAAATGAAAAAATAAAAAAAAAACAATTATCTTGATTATTGAAATAAAATTGTCATCATGATCATTACAAGTTCGTAGTATTTAGTATTATTTGATGAACTTCGGTTTACAGTTTGGGCTCAGTTATTTTTATATTAATTTTTTAATGAAATAATACGCTTTATTGTATTGGTTTTTCTTTTAAATAAATTTTTTTATTAATTTCATGCGCCTGTACCCCCGAATTAATTCGCTCAGAATAACTTACTTACCTATTAGTATTTTTATTATTAAAATTAATTATTTAAATAAGTAAACGATACATTGAAGGTTTTTGTTTTAAATAACACCATTTGAAACAGAGTACCATGGCGAAGTAAATTTTGTTTGGGTAAAAAGGGTAAAATAATATCATGCCAGTGTCATGTCACCGCCACCGCCGTCACCAGGTCATTCTTAAAATATTAATATTTTCCTCATTCATATTACATAAATATAAACGCAGATTTATAGAATAAAAAAAAAAAGATAATAATCGTAATAGTTTGGATAAAGAAGCATTCAGCAAACTTGGAAATTTTTTTTTTTGTTCAAGTTGATTATCAATTGCCGAAATAATAACATTAACTTATGTTTATTTAGTTAAAATTCGGGAAAATAAATACGTTTAGTTAGTAATAAATTGTTTATAACATAAATAATAAATATAAATAATATAAATAATAAATTTTAGAAAAATAAAATAGCGGTATTTTAAAAAGGTTCAGTATTGTTAAAGGAATAATCGATGATTGTCGGCCACACATACAGCACTTGGCAATGCTTGGCTAGCATCTACAACCTACACCCAAAAAAGTGCCTGTACCGCCAATAAATTATTTATAAAAGAAAATAAAGACAACTAAAATAAACAATAGTAATAATAATTTTAAATTATAATAAAAAACAAAACAAACAAACAAACAAAATCATACGAAAAAAAAAAAAAAAAAAAAAACTTATAAATAATTTACCAGAATAATAGTAATTCATGCACGTATTTTTTATGCAAAAATATAATTTTAATATTTTTAAATGACCAGAAAGAATCACCTTGATGTATCCAACACATTCGCACATTCATAATTATATACATGATCGTTTTACGAGCCTGAGATCCTACCAAGCCCTCGTTATTATTTTTCGAATGATAATAATTGATTCAAATAATACTTAAAATTGAAAAAGAAAGCAGTAAAGACTTGCCAGAAGTATTTTATACTATTTTAATTAACCCAAGATTCATTAATTTTACGAAAATTATTATTTATTATTATTAAGATGCGAGTAAAAGTTATGCAAAGCTGCACAGTCTACTGTGCCATTGTTATTTATATTTATTTACTTTCAAATTAATAACACAGTTAATTATTAATTAACTTGAATAACCATCTGAATCGTAATAATAATATATCTTTCTTTATATCAATTTTTTAATTTTTATCCTGATCAATGTGTCGATATTTTTTTAAAACACCACGCAGTATTTGTAATACAGAATGATAATAATACATAAATAAAAACTTATGATTGCAATTGATTGTGAACACGAGGTAGGATTTATAAAAAAAAAAAAAATAAATAAATAAAAATTAGCAAATGATGTAAAACATTTGACCTTTGTCTGTGCAGTGATAACATTGAGGTAAGAGGTCTTGGCAACAGCAGCAGGCAACGATACATACTAATACAATTAGAAGAGAAAAAAAAAGGCCAACGTTTTTTTTTTTTTTTTTTTTTTAGAATTAAATATAAAATTTTTTTTCAATTCACTTACCCGGTGTTGGTTCCTGGGTAACTCGTTCTGAAGATGTGCTTGGTTTCGCAAGTAGATGATCTGGATAAAAGCAAAAATAACAAATTAGTTGAGACGTAATTTTCATTTGATAATTAAATTATATAATTTTTTATTATTTATTTAATTATTACCAAGAGCATTTTTCGATTCGACAGTATCAGAGCTTGATTGATTTGTATAAAATGTTTGACTTATATCTAGTTTTTTATCATCGTCAACATTTGACAAAACATCATCCAATTTATTTAATGTACCATCAACAATATTTTGTTCATCATAACTACAACTACTACCATCAGCCTCTAAATATTCTGGCATTTCAAGTTTTAAATTCGGCATTAATGGTATTATTTCAATTGGATCAGGTTGATTAGTTTGTTCATTCAATTTTTCTTTAAGTTCTTTTGATGGTTTTGTTGTATTTATTTTATTATTTTCATTATTTGATGTATCACGATATTTTCGACGTTTTGGTGGTGGTGTTTCTGGTTGTACGTCAACTGCATGATATGGCAATGGTGACGATGGTGATTTATTATTTTTATTATTTGATAAATATTTTCCTGACGAATTTTTAAGTTGTACTTCTGGTTCATTTGGAATTTCTGTTTCATCCTTAAAAAATTTAAAAAAAAAAAAAAAAAACCCCAATTGTCATTAAATGATTGTTAATAATTATTTAAATCATTGATTTTAAATTTTTCTATTCTTCTTTCATTATTACCTCATTGATGCTATCGTTGTCTTTGCCCGTGCCATCAGTTAAGCCTTGAACAGCTAATAATTCAGCTGTCGTTAAAAAACTCCCCAGCTGTTCTTGAACTACATTGACCTCGCCCTGATACATAAAGTCAACCAGTGCTGACAGATCATCAAATTTTACATTTCTAAATATAATGACTGGATGTTGACATGGATTTTCCTGTATAAAAAATTAAACAAATATTATTAACAATTAAATAACTATCTATCTATTGATATCAGCATTGATGTGATTTTTGTTTACCTTAAATAAATCACGAAAATATGTGCTGCATGCAGATAGAAGCATTTTGTGTGCTCTAATGCGTTTTCCTTCACAGCTCAATGTCACGTCAACGAGATCTTCATCACTTCTCAATGTATCAAATGCACAAGTTATATGTTTTGTGTAATTATTCCATCTTAATGAAAATTGCTGACTTGGATCCATTTTGATAATCTATTCTATATTAATATTCAAAATTAATTAATTAATTATAAAATTATTATTTGCGCAATTTTTAATATTTTTAAAAAATAATAATAGTAGTGATAATAATCATAAAGTTCATAGCTTCAAAATGGTTTTACCATTCATCATCGATTTTTATGGTTGGTTTTTTTTTTTACCTTTTTGATGCCAAGGCGACGATAAGAACAGGCTACGTTTTAATTTATCACAATAAATTAAATTTATATATTCACAATCAATAAACAATGTTATTTCATGTTAAATTAAAAAAAGCATATCGTTATTTTTAAATTATTTTAACACTTATGAATCGTTCAGATTAGCACGAATTACCAAATGCACTGTAAACAGTGTAATAAAAAATAAAAAAAAAAAATGGATTAGATTTCTATGACACCATGAATGTTCACTATTGATCACACACAAACGAGTTGTTTATAACTTATATAAATGAAAGATTTGATAACAATACGTGTTTAATAATAATATGGTAACTTAACAATGTTATTATTTTGTTTAAACTAATGAATATATTGAGAATTAAATTAATAC
Source organism: Aphidius colemani (assembly GCA_030523065.1). NCBI lineage: Eukaryota > Metazoa > Arthropoda > Insecta > Hymenoptera > Braconidae > Aphidius > Aphidius colemani. The sequence continues at coordinate 47,106 of JAPYYR010000592.1, forward strand.
AACTGAGTGACAGCTGGTAGCCATTTTCCTGGGCAGGAAAACGCGTATAATGCGCAAAAGAAGACCTACTTCCTGACAATGCCACGCACCATTTGCTGGTGTTGGTTTATTTTTATATATGTTTATGATTAAGAGCACGATAGAGGCAGATAGAGGATTATTATTAATAATACATTGATATAAAAAAGAAGAGGGTTATAGGGTTCTCATTGCATGATATATTTTAATGGCTGACATCGTAATTATCATTATTATCAATCTGCCCTGACTAGGGGGTTAATCTCTTATTTTTTTTAACCCAATCATCTGAGTAAAAATTAAAAAATATTACAAATTATATCAGTAATTATAAAAGGAATAGAAAGGTTAAATAATCAAACATAAAAATTGTATTTTACTATTTCTTTTTAAATAATATTTCAAAAATATTTACATTTTTTTTGTCTATTATTTATATTTTTTTTAAATTACTTCTAGAGTTTCGTTAAAATCATTTGTATTATAAAATGAATTGTTCATTTTTCAAGGATCATTAGAAAATGTTTAATGTTTTTTTTTTAATAGAAAAAAAAAATAGATCAATCTTTTGGCTTTAAAAACTTTGGTTTTTTATCAACTGGCTCAAGATTGTCATCACTATCATATTGAAAATACTTATGATGATTTCTTTTGGGTGCAAATTTTTTAGCCATTGTCTTAACATGTGAAGCTTTATAATGTTTTGCCATTTGTTCATCTGTTATGTCGTTCTCTTCTTTACTTGTATCTTCATGGCAACGTTTTGCATTTTCTTCTAATTCAATAATTCTTTCAATTTCTGGATTCATACCTTGAAAACTTAATCTACCTTCATTTAATCCTTCACAAAAAACAAAGCTATTTTCAATAATAAATTTACCCCTGTTAAACAAAAAAAAAGACAATTGTCGATATTAATTTTTACAATAAAATAATAATCATTTTTAAAATTTATAATTAGAAATAAACAAAAAAAACTTACGACTCTTGTTTCATTTTAGATGTCAAAAGATTATCAAAATATTCTTCACCTTCAGCTTGAAAATTTTCTTGATCAACTTTTTCTTTAGTTCTTTTCATAAACTGTAATTAAAATTAATTAAATTATTATTAAAATAATTATGTTTTTATTTTATAACCTATCAATTTACCTTCATGTCTAAAATACTTTTTGATAATTGAAATTTATGATCTTCTCTTCTCGTCATTTTGATATTGTTAAATTAAATTTTTATTAATTAAATATTATTATTATTAAAAAACACAATAATTATTGAGCTTATTGTTGTCAAAAAAATAACAAAACCATGTGCTGATAAATATCAGTGTGTACAAGTGTGTAAGTTTTTTTTACTCCAAAATATGAATTCGTCTTAATAGAGTGGGTATAAGTACTTACAACAATAAGTGACACCTATCGTTAGATTTAAATTAATAATAATAACAGCAATCCAATAAACAAATATAAATATAATCAACAACACGTCACATGTTATTAACAATACTTGTTATTTTTTTTATTATTATTTTTCATTAATATTGGAAAACGGTATGCATAAAAAACAATTTTACTGATTATTATTTATAAAAAAAAATATTTATCTTGTGATGTCATATCAACTAATTGTCACAATTGCACTTTTTATTCTTTGATAACCTTGTGATGAATCAATTCATTTATCAACATTAATTTAATAAATAATACACAAATATATTAATATAATTGTTAATTGATTTTAATTATTAAATTGTTTATTTATTACAGTTTTCAAAAAGTCATTAAAAAGAGTTATGGGAGAAAAAAAACCAGTTGGTTTTGGTCCATTTGTGTATGGTGGATTGGCATCAATTGTTGCTGAATTAGGTATGTAAAAATAATTAAATTTATATTATTAATTAAACAGTTATAATTATATTTTGCTTATTAAATTTTTTTTTAGCAACATTTCCATTGGATACAACAAAAACACGTTTACAAATTCAAGGACAAACATTTGATAAACGTCATGCAATATTAAAGTATTCTGGTATGACTGATGCCCTGTTACAAATATCAAAACAAGAAGGATATAAATCACTGTATTGTGGGTAAGTTGATAATTGAAAAAAAATAATTAATGTTTTATTTTTAAATTCCAGTTGCACAAATTTTATTATATCAATAAGAGCACAAGTTTAATGAGCATATAATTATTTTAAAGAAAGCAATGATTTATTTGATTTTATGACAGGATCAGTTCAGCAATACTTCGACAAGCAACATATGGTACAATTAAGTTTGGAACATACTACTCACTTAAACAATTTGTATCTGATAAATGGGGAACAAATGATATGGTTGTTTTAAATATAATTTGTGCTGCTGTTGCTGGCTCTATATCAAGTGCAATTGCAAATCCAACAGATGTTGTTAAAGTCCGCATGCAAATCAATGGAAATGTTGGAAATTTATCTCTATATGGTTGTTTCAATGATGTTTATCAACATGAAGGTGTACGCGGTTTATGGAGGGTAAAAATTATTCTGTTATAAAAATTTATACTTTACAATAGACAGTTGATACTTTGTCATAATACAATATATAAAATTATCATTAATTTAATTGATTTCAGTTGTTTTAAAAGTTGTTTTAAAAAGAAAAATATTATTGTATCAATAGGGAGTAGGACCAACAGCCCAAAGAGCAGCAGTAATTGCTGCAGTTGAATTACCAATTTATGATTTTACAAAATCCAAGATGATTCCATTACTTGGTGACAATGTTCTCAATCATTCTATGTAAGTTTTCGTTATGTAAATTTTGATTTAGTATCGCACAAGTTGACAGAATATTCCAAAACTAATAACTTTTTTTTCGTGTAAATTAACAGCGCTAGTATGGCAGCTAGTATTGCAAGTGCAATTGCTTCAACACCAATCGATGTTATTCGTGTAAGTAGTTTAATATTTTAATATTTAAAAAAATAAATAAATATTTACAAAAAATCAATATTATTTACAGACGAGATTGATGAATCAACGACGTATTAAATCACCAAATGAATCATCCAGTCATTTATACAAAGGAAGTATTGATTGTTTTTTAAAGGTAAAATTAAATTATATAAAATAATATCTGCTTGAATTCCATTTACCATTAACATTTAATTTTTTTTATTTTTCAGACGAGCAAAAATGAAGGTTTTTTAGCACTTTACAAGGGTTTTGTTCCTACGTTCCTTCGAATGGGACCTTGGAATATAATATTTTTTATCACATATGAACAATTGAAGAAATTGCCGATTTTTTAGAAATGAAATTCAAGTAAAATGAAATATAATCAAAAGATAAGAAATATGACAGATATTGAATCTCTGTCGTTTTATATTTCATAATAATAATGATAATTACAAAAAAGTAAATACAGTTTTTATCACTTGATATTATATTACTATAATATTACGGATTTGACTGAAAAATAATACAATCTCAATATATTAATATTTGAATAATAATAAATTAATCACAGTTCCAAACAATTATTTTTTTGTCTACACTACCAGTCATGATTTTTTTATTGTCATTAGTTTTTCTTATTGATGTGAGTGGACCTTGAAATAAATAAATGAATGTTACCTCTAAACAAATTATGTAATTTATATATATTTTTTTTATTATTATAGTTTAATTAATATTTAAATACCTTCATGGCAGTGGATGTTGGATAGAAATACAGCTTCTTGTGAGTCCCATAAAATTAAATTACCATGATCATCACCAATAAGAAGGAATGTTCCAATCCAACACAAAGAAGTTGGTTCATTATCTAACGATGTACTATATATTTTTGTGCTTGTTAGTACATCATATACATTTATCAGTCTATCATTTGAACAGGAAATAATATTTTTACAATCCGTATCAAATGTAATTGAGTTTATTTTTGTTCCATGTCCTAAAAGATATAATAAATTATATTTGCTAGTATTATACATGATGAATAACTTTTTTTTATATTGTTTTAGATACCTTTGATGCTACACTGGATATCGAATGAGTCTGTATTCCACACAAATATTTCTCCATCTTCTGTTCCAGAAACAAGAAGTTTTTCATCGCTAAATAAAAATAAATAATTAGATAGTTGTTATGATTATTTTTATATTTAATTTAATTGACTTAATTTTTTTGCTTACTTTGATGTTAAGAGGCAAGTAACTTTTGAATCATGATCTAATTGTGCAATGAAACGGTCCTGAATTCTTGTTTTTCCTCCAGATTCATAAGTACGCCAAACTTTTGCTGTACAATCCCATGATCCTGATATGAGAATATTTCTCGATGGAATTAATGTTAAACTTGATACTGCATCATCATGGGCCAAAAGAATATCAATAACTTTACCGAATTCCAAATCATAAAAAATTCTGTAATTAAAATCATTTATGAGTTTTTATTTATTAAATTTTTTAAAATTAATTTATTAATTAATTAAAAATGCTTACAGCGTATTATCCCAGGAACCAACTACAATAATATTTTGCTGATTTCGAGTTGTATAAAAAACACATGAAGACAATGGTAAGCTTGATAAGGACACACTTCTTTTTAATTTTTTATCTTTTAACGAGTATATTTTTAAATTTCCATCATGTCCAACTGATGCAACGTCATTTCCTTTGCCATTCATCTCAATAATTGTAGAAACAATTTCTTTGTGAGATGAAAGTACAATTGATTGACTCAAGGACAATTTGCTACATGGATTTTCGAATCCTGAATAAGGTATTTGTTATTTTATTTAATTCCTTTTTAATTTTTTTAAACAAATAAAAAACTTACGTGATTTCAAAAGTAATGATGCCCTGAGAGCAGATTCACATAGTGAATTTGAAGAGTTTATAAGACGTTTTGGATGAGGTAGTGTAAATATTTGTTTGGGAATTTGTCCAAATTCCATTATTTGTACTTCAAGGCCATGACGATCATTGATATCTTTGATTGTATCTAAATCAACAGCTCCCTCGTAACAGAGATGAAAAAAAACTGAAGAAAAAAAAAATCCCAGTTTAAATTAAAACACTCTAATGAATAATTTATTATAATTGAAAATACCATTGTCAGATTTTTCAGCTTCAATTCCTCTTTGTTTATAACCGAAAATTAAATCAATCCATTGATGTAAATTTTCTGATACCCAGTCACTTTCCAAAGAATCTCTTAGTTTTTGTACAAAGTCACTGGGACCTAAAAGAAAAAAATTACGATATAGCGAATTATTTATGATTTCGAAATCGAAAAAAAAAATGAATATATTTACTATCTGCCCATGGTGGTAAATGAACATCTCCTACTTTAACACCATCATGTCGATATCCAAAATCAATACCATAGCTATTGATTAAAAAATCTCCTTTGTTGTTTGGATCATAAAACTCTGGTACGAGTTCTTTAAAATCCGACATATTTGCCAATACATTTTTCCACACGTCAGCAACACTGTTAGGTTTTTTTTATTTATTTTTTTTTCTCGTTTAACAATTCATTGTCGAAGTAGTTGATGAAGCAGCCACACATTTTTTTTTTTTTTTCAATTGTATCAATGTCATGTTAAAAAACCCTCACCAATTTTTATACATATTTTATTTTTTAGTTTACACAAGCAGAGTAGGCGACAGAAAGAAGTGGAAAAAAAATTTACAAAACAATGAGAGAAAAACAACACTGATAATTGATAAACTTACTTGTTGAACATTCTGTCGGGGTGATCAAATCTACCATTTTGAAGACACAGCATGTATTGTGGATACTTTCGTACAAGATAAAATAAAACAAAGCCAGGTGCACTGTAGTGTGATCCATAAAGAAACTTGTTACCAGACATTTCTTGATATCGTTCCTTTGATGAAAAAGAAGAAGATGAAAAAGGTGAGTAATTTTTTAAACAATTAAATTTATAAATGATAAATATACCTTGAGACGTTCCAATCGATTTGGTTCCAATGCTCCAATCGGTTTTGAAAGATCTCTAAATATTTTTGGATCATTTAAATCTAATTTTGATGATGTATAATCTTGAATAATCCATGGCATTACTGGATACTGCGTTAAATCATGAAATGTTCTATCAGCAAGACTATTAATATACAATAGGTAATCATAATTTGATAATCCACCATTTTGCCATTGTATTGTCATTTGATTTTGTGGTACAATATCAAGTTTTAGTAATGGTTGTTCAATAATTTTATTATAAAGTTTATCGCGATCATCTTGATTTTTGACTGATAGAAATAAACATTCTTCTTTATTATCTGGTAATTTTAACCATTTAATTTCTAATCCAACTTGACGTAATAAAAATCTTCTTTTTAATATACTTTTAACGTTTTTTAAATTAATTTTTAATACAGGATATTGATCTAAATTATTATATGGTTGAAAATAAATACGACAATTCGTTAATAATACTCTTCCTGGATTAACAATTAATGGTTGTACTTTATTTGCTTGTACTTCAAATATAATTTGTACAATTTCTGATAAATCTTCAAGCCATGATTTATCAAAGTTGAAACGTGATTGTCGTGAATGCACTATTGTCATAATCATACCATTTTGTTCAGCTGTTGGTAGTGTTGCCGCTCTATGTAATTGCATTATGTGTGGTAAACAATCATCAGTATTTGCGTATTTAAATGATATATTAAATTTCGATTTTTTATGGATAAATTTGTAGGGCTCAAGACGATTTCCTTTTAACATTTCAGCATATTGTTTAACAATTATTGATAATTCATTTGTTTGTTCTTCAACTAATTCAACTGATATTATTTCTTTAAATTGGAGTTTTATCAGGGGTTCATTTAATTCTTTATTAACAAATACTAGTGATTTTGAACAGAGTTTTAATCGTCCATCCATCCAAGTTTTTTTTTCAATTTCACATGAGTCATCTAGCATCATTCTAACACTATAATCTTCAAAAAATATTTCACCTGGCTCTAATAATAACATAGTGAATCTAAAAATGAGAAACAAGTAGTTGTTGTTTTCTTTTTTTCTTTATTGATTAATTTTGGAGTAAAAAAAATAATACATTTATTACCTTTCTTTTTCCATTTTTTCGTTTGAATAAATTTATGAAAACTCAGCTAATGATATTTTTTTTTTTAAACCTATATTTTATTAAATGCTTTGCTTAACAATAATAACACTTGTTAGAAATATAAAATTGACGTCTCACTCATAACAGCTGTAGAGATTGCGACAGCTGTTTGCTCATGTTTGCCTTAAAATAAAAAATACCAGCGACTTGTCGCAAGAATAAAATTCCATTAGAAAAAAACACATGTTGTTTAATTAATAATATACCAAGTAGATAAATATTTTCAAATTAAGTTTTATTTGAAAAAACACATTTACAAATATTCGTGATTTAATTTTCCTAAAAAAAAAAAAAAAGAAATTGTTGTCGAACTTTGTTTATATTTATTTTCTTTACAATTTTTTCTATGTATAAAAAAAAAAAATAAACCAAAAAAAGAATAGATGTAACAATTTGATTCTACTTGTGAGTGAGATTTTCAACCCTTTAATGAAATTAATTTGTATTTAAAAAAGAAAAAAAAAAACATTAATCTAAATCATCTTTGGTTTCATCTCCACTAAAAAATGCATGTTTATTTGTGCTGGTTTGAACTTTTGAGATTTTCATTTTTTTCAAAGCAGATAAAAGATCATCATGAGTTATTGGACGAAGTGCATCATGAAATTCGTCACTAACTTCATTTCTATTTGGTGAAACACTAAAAATAAGAAATGTAAAATAAATTATTGATATTATTATTAAATTATATTTATTTATATTATTTTTACCATGGATGTTCTCTTGAATAATCTCTAACACGATAGAGTGATGCTGTTCGGCATAATTCATGAAGATCTGACCCAGAAAAACCATCAGTTAATTTTGATAATTGTCTAACATCTACCTCTGCTGTTGGTTCTTTTTCCAATATTAAACCGAGTACTTGTGTTCTTTGATCTTCATTCTAAAATAAATTTAACGAATACATTATTTTATTTTGTATGATATATAAAATAAAAAGTAATATCTACTTACTGGTAGACCAATTCTAAATGTAGCAGGCATACGTCTAAGAATAGCACGATCTAAATCTTGTGGTCTATTTGTTGCACCCATTATAATAACAGTACATCCTGGATCAGTTATTAAACCATCCCATAATGACATAAATTGTGCTTTCATCATAGCTGTTGCCTCATGATCATTTGATGTTCTTGCCCGTAAAAATGAATCTAAAAAAAGCATACGTGTTTATTTGAGTAAAATTATAATTAAAAAAACAATTATATATTTACCAATTTCATCAATGAATATAATACAGGGCTGTAGTTTAACAGCAAGTGAAAAAACAGCAGCAGTAAGTTTTTGACTTTCACCATACCATTTATCAGTTAAAATACTGACATCTAAATTTATAAAACAAGTACCACTTTCTTTAGCAGTTGCTTTGGCAATCATTGTTTTACCACATCCTGGTGGTCCATGTAATAGTACACCCTTTATTTAAGAAAAAGAACAATCAATCATTGATATTATTAATTAATTTATTCACGTATTATTTAAAATTTACTTTTGGTGCTTGTGTCAACATTGAATCTTCAAATAGTTCTTTTCTTCTTATTGGCAAAATAACAGTTTCTTTTAATTCTTGTACAACATTATCAAGTCCAGCAATATTGTCCCATGTAACTGGTATGTCTTTTGGATCAATCAAATGACTTGCAATCATCATTTCATAGTCAGTTAATTCTGATTCATTTATTGACAATGAAATATTGTTTCCATTTTTTACTTTTCTCAATTGTCTATTGGCCTGTTGATTAAAATACCAAAACAAATAGGTTAGATTTCATAATAAAATCTAAGAAATTAAATTGTAGACACAGTTTTAAATGACATACCTTTTCTCTTGCTGCTTTTTTGGCTTTTGACATTGGATCAATTTGATTCATAATATATTTCATTGAATAAAATCCAACAAATGATACTAAAACCATTTTAGCAATCATACCAAATAACTCTGGTCTGGAAATATTTGAATCCATCATGACAATATAATTATTAAAATTGTTTTCCTTCTTTAATCAAAATAATATGCCTAAATTTCATCAAAATAAAATGACACGTTGATGTTATTTTCTAGTTTGTTCAAAAATAAATTCACTCAAGTTTTTATGATGAATTAAAACGTGTCAAAAGATTAATATATAAAAATTTGTGCTCACTAAAATTTACAATTATTATCTCAACATAAATATTTTATATTATATATATTTTATGAATAATACAACTTTTATTAATTAAAATTATCGCTCAACGATGAATGTCCTTGTAATTATTATCATTTCTTAAATGTTGTTTAATAATTTTATTGAGACTCTCCTGATGCAATAGTACACAATAATTAATACCAAAATCTACCTGGAGCTCCAGGTGAACGCCATGTGTTAATAAATAATTATAATTATAATTTATAAGAAAGATTATACTTATCAACAACAGATGGCCACGATTTTGATAAAAGTAAAAAATCCCTAGATAGGCATTGTTTCATAAATTTTAAATAAATTGTGTTGTGTGTAACAAGATAAAATCATAATGAACCATTACATGGAGTTGCTGATCAGAGAGAATCATCATGGCCATTTGGAGCATCTAGATGACCACCAAGGGAAGATGTACAAACGCTAAAAAGGTAGGGTTTTATTTAATTACTAATTGTATTTATGATCTTATTTGAAACTCCATAATACTACGTGGTATAAATCTCTTCAGGTGATTATGCTTTTTTTTTTCACTTTGGTCCATGCAATATTATGTGATTATTTAATTCATATGATACTCATTAGATGACTGAAAAACTATAATTTTTTCATGACTGGGAGGTTAATCTTTCGCTCTTTTTTCTATTTTTTATTTACAAAAAAATTATTTACACTTTCTTAAAGAAAAAAACCATTTAAAAAGATTATTTATCTTATTTTTTTTACCTACTTTATTATTCAAGAATCTATTCCATATCGTAAATTAAAAAATCTCCGACCAATAAAAATCCTTACCAAGAAAACATATAAAAAAAAAATATATATGAAGATATCAAGAGGGATGAATAACATATATTATACAGGGGTGATAATGATGATGAAAAAAAAGAAATTTCCGATATTGTTTGAATATATACATGTATATTTTGTATAAAATAGTGCAAGAATATCAAGTAGAATTTTGGTAACCTCATGAGAGTATAAGAAAATATCCCTCCGAACACGTAGCATCAAATTGACACTTGGGAAAACATGCAGCCCTCACAATATGAATTAGCATCGAAATCAGATTTTGTTATTTTGAATTATTCGATACACAGGGTATATTATAGATACTATCGAAAATTATATTTACATGTAATTTAATATAACGAAACACATTATAATAATTAATAATACAAGGTGCCATATATTATGTACAAAATATAAGTTTTACCTTTGTCCTTGGTGTTGTATTCCCTGAGGTTGACGAGAGAAATATTCCACACGAAAATTCTCAAATAATGTATAAAATATATTTTCATATAAATACGTGTTTATTATCACGAGAATCAAACTAAAATTCATTATCTTGAAATTCGTTGAAATGAGAGATTAATATTTATTCGTAGGAATATTCTTTAACATTCATTAAATTCTTGATAATATTTTTTTTACTCTATCGAATTTTTATTCAATATAAAATTCTTGGTATAATACTGAATTTTTATTTATCTTGTTATCTATTATATTTTAAAATATGCTGGAAAATTTATCACTTAATTCTTCAGGTCACTAGTCTTATTCAAGCTTTTTTTATTTATTTTTAATATGATTTTCTGACAACGAGAGAAATTATTCAATAATTTATTAGTGAAAGTAATGGTGTAGGTTTGATTGTCTCGAGAAAAGTATAAAGTACCTTTGTATATTTTATCCATTTGAAATATTTTTATAATTAAAAAGAATTATGGACATTTTTGAATGAATTTAAAGCTTAGTAAAAATTGATTGAAAAATCATAGGACTTAATTTGTTAGGAATTTTTATCATACGTATAGTTTTTTTTTTCACAGTAAATATTTATTCATTTTTTTATTTTTATTTTATAATTTGATATATATTTTTTTTTCGTTGCATATTTAGAGAATATGAAAGCTTTGAAAATACTGAGAAAAAATAGTAAAAAAATTAAAAAATATAAAATGAATTTTCGTATTAAAAGCTCATCATTTAAATGAGATTTTCAATGACAAAGAATTTATATCACAGTTTATGTGTCCTCCAACTTTTTATGGTATATTTTACCATCTTAGGTGGGTGAAAGAGGGTGGAGAATAGATAAAGAGTAAGTTAGGAGAATAGAAAAAGAAGGATCAGTGGAAAAAGAAAAAAACAAAAAAAATTGAGGATATAAATTTTATGATAAAAAACATTGGAAATGGAGAAGCGATCTGGTCATGACAGTTTTTCTTTTTATATATAAAATATACATATTTTTTTTTATTTGTTATTTTACTTTGTCTTTGTAAATCTTGAAGGATCGATTTTGAAAACAAATTTCTAAAAAAAATATTCAGTATAAATATACTTTTGAGATATTTGAAAGTAAATTTTTTTTAAAAAGAATTTTTAAGTGATTATTTTTAAACTCTTAGCACGCAGCTTTGGAATTTTCTTTTTTTTTCGTATAATATTTCTCTCAGTTTCTGTAATTTTCATCTTACCCTCGATCATGACCCCAGCGACCCTTCAAGATCCAACACCTTATACTCTTTTTGCTATTCCATCCAACAACCGACCTTTATTTTTATTTTTTTTATTTTTTTATGAAAAAAAATAGATACATATCTAAAAAAAAAATCAAAAGCCAGTCCCAACAAATACATCTTCATTATTAAACACTTCCCTTTTCAGAAAAACCCTTTGTTTTAAAGAAAAAAAAATAATACGACTTAAATAATATCTGATGATAAATAGTTGCGACATTTTTCGTTTTCATTGCCACAAAAAAATTGATAAAAAGTTTCTTATCAAAATTAAAAAACTAATGAAAAAAAAATATATATTTTAATTACAAATTTATATTTTATTAAAAATTTATAAATAATAAAAGTAAATTACAATGTCAATGTCCCTTTTTTTTTTTTAACATGTAAATAAATAATTTAAATTTTTTGATATTTGAATATAACATTTGAAGAAATATTCATGATTTAATGTTGAATATATTTCGTCAAGTTTTGTATAAGTTATCATCAAAGTAGATACAGTAGTTACTCGTGAATTTTGCCTCGTTGGATTAATAGTTGTTACGAGTGTTATTCATAGATACATAATGCTCTGTGAGAACGTCTTGAATGTTTCACCAAGGCTTTCAAGGATATTTCTCAAGTATCTTGAAATTTACTGTTGTAACCATCAACTTGTCTCTTCTCTTGTACATAAATCCGATTGACATTGCTATATATCATTATATTTTTCCAAGTTTACAAAATGAAAATTAAAACAAATTAAATATAATTATTACTTAAAACTTCATATGATGTAGTTGAAAAAAAATGAGCATTATGTTTAGATTTTCATCCTCACAAAACAGCATAAGCTAATCAATTAAAATAAACTTCAACTTCAAATGACAATGACAAATTAAAATATTAATTGATAAATATTTTAAAATAATTATTTTAAATTAGTGGTTTGAATATAGACGAAATGTGACCTTGTTAGTATGTTAGTAAAGGACTAATTAACCATGCTCCAATCTAATAACGATGAAAATTATACGAACAGTAGTAAAATAAATAAATATATATACATAGCATGAGCAAAGAAGGATTTTGTATGAGGGTAAAGAGAGAGAGAGTGCTTGATAAAAAGAAGATGTAATCATGGTCTTATCCATGCCAGAAAATTAAATGCGTTGAGTTGAGTCAAGAAAGACCGAAGGTGGTTCATTCTCAAAGGTTGATGATGCTATCCAGACACCACCACCCTTTAACTTTTCATCCCTTATTCTTCTTTCTCTTATTCTCCACAAGTTGATTATGTAAATACTTGTGTATACATATATTTATTTATCATCTATACATGTATTAGATTTTATATATTTTGTACATATGCATTCTCATGCTTTGTGTCTGCCCATCATCCTCTTACTTCAACAAATGTTATAGTTTATAATATGTAACATGTACACCACCAAAAGCTCACTTAACGGTCGAACGAATACCAAAAGCCCCTTGGGCGATTTCGTCGCTTGTAACATGGGGGATGATTTCGACATTAAATGCTAGAAAATTTGGCAACGAACCATATCCTTATATCTGCACTGCGGATATATATTTTCATTACAAAAATCTTATTGAACAATAATTTTTGATATAATTTTATTATCATTGTATATTATTTATTAAATTAAAAAATAATAAATAAATTGAGATAAAAGATTTAATCGTATTAATGTGAAATAGTAAATCAAAATACGTGCAATAAATTGTTGTAAAATATTTGTATCTTAATTATAATGTCTCAGGTTGATTGTGAATGAGGTAGAGGCTGTGTTGTGAGAGAATGTAGATAGAGGGTACAAGATAAAATAGAGGGTGAACAAGCCATGAATATAATATATTATATAGAGCCTAAATATCGTGGACATTGTGTACAACAGTGTGGTCGCAACTTGGCAGGGCATTAATAGTCTCGGATGACATAATTAACTCGTGACTGTTGAATTTTAGATATTAACATGATCCATTTTATGAGCTTCTTAATTAATCATTTTTTTTATTTGATTTATTTTATTATTTTTGGCATTGAATTTTAATTTTCAACAATTTTCATTGAAAGAAATTATAATTTAATGTAATTAAATTTAAATACCAAAGTTTTTTTTATAAATAATTTATTTTAATAATTTTTCAACAAGTCCATATTGAAATTATATTTTTATTTTTGATTATTTAATTAGTAAAAAAATTAGTATGAAAAAAATAAAAAATGTTAACTTGTTAATTATTAGTAAGAGTTATCAGATCAAAAATGTTTTCTAGTTGAAATTAAATTTAAAAAAAAGAAGATAGTATTTAATTTTATTATTAAAAAAAAAATATATATATATAATCACAGAGAATTTAATTAATTTTTATTTGTACTAGCTTACTATAATTATCTCGGACAATTGTAAATTACACGGAAGTAATATTCCCACAAATTTCTAACAAATTCAAAGTAATTTCCTTTTCATTAAATTCAACATTTTAAATCATCACTAATGAGAGTGCAATATTAAATTTTTTTCTCCTCTTAATACTATGTTAAATTTTTCATTAGAAAATTATTTAAACAAAATGGACGGATTTAAAGTTATAAAAGTATAATAAAAAAAATCAATTAATAATACAACAGTATAAAAGAAAAAAAAATATATATATAAATTATATTTTGCACTTTAGTTTTAGTGAAAAATATAATAATATATTTATTTATATTAATTCACTGGACGGTATCTTAAAAAATTTTTCTTTTTCCCAATGAGATATATATGTATACGTTATATACAATTTTTTCGAATAAGATTTTTAAATAATTCAGTTGACAATGAATGTTTATTGTCAGATTATAATAATTATAAATATTGTCTTGAAAATAATTGAATTTTTAATTTTACAATGACAGTTTTAGTAAAGTTTCATTGTCGACATAAACGAAACAATTTTAAACCCATCAAATAATATATATATATTTAGGTGTGCCAAAGAATTGTCTTTGCAATTATCTATCTTTATTTTACTATGTTCCAAGTATTTTTTCAGTTACTTTTCAAGTTTAATAATCTGTTCAACTTCATACATATATATAGCTTAATATATATATAAAAAAACCTTTTTATTCTCATTGTTCCATGAACAATAGACGACTCTAGTTAACTTATTTTATTTATTTCTTTTTTCAACTTACTTTAACTCTAATATTGGAATCTTCTCTCTGTACCAAATCTATACAAGTTTTATTTTATTTATTTTCCAGTTTTAATAGTTTTTTTTTCTTTACTGTCTTTTCAATCCTTTGGTCTTTTAGATGATTATTTATTTATTTTACTTGCTTTGTATTCTATTATTTCTTTTTGAATTATATATTTATTGAATTACGTTGAAATGTTGATTGTAACAAGTAAGAGTGTTAATATTGTCAATCCAATTGAGTATGATTTTATTGTTGATGTATTACATGAATCACCAGCACATGAACATTCTTCCCAATAAACACCATTTTCATAAACACCCCAATTACAAACACCAGTTACACCAGTACTTGCAACTGATGCACAACGACGTATAACTTGTCTCCATCTTCCATCCCCTTCAAATAAATACATATAACATATTATTTTTAATTAAAAAAATATAATTTAATTAAATGTCTATTTAATTTAATTACACAAAAAAAAAAATATCAAATTTAAATATATTTCATATTAAATAAATTAAAAATATGATAAAAAAATATTTAATTAAATTAACGTTACTAGTTTAATTTTAAAATTTTAAAATAATTGAAAAAAGAAAAAAAACTTACAAATAAATCCACGTGGACTTTGACGAACTTCTTTGACACAAAATGATCCAGGCATTTTAGAATCTTGATCATTGCAATCAATTGGAATATTTTTTGATAAATCAAATGTTTTATATGCACCACAATGATCCTCACCCTTTGGATCTGAATCACTATCACATTGATAACATCTAACAGCTTGGCATCCTATTATAAATATTAATAATCAGTCAACCATAAATTTTATCAATCAAATATTAAATTACATTTTAATTTATATAAATATATAATTTATGAAAATAAATTATAATCAATAGTTATTGTCTAGTTTTAATTAAAAATGATAAACTCATTAAGATTATAATAATTAATTTATTTTAAAAATAATTCTAAAAAATATATTAAATTACATTTTAATTACCTATTGACATACAAGAGATGATTACAATTCCAATGAATAATATTTGTATTTTGTTTAACATTTTCGTTGTTTTTTTTTTTTTCTAATAACTTCTTGTGCAGTAAAATAATAATAATATATTGTTATAGGAATTATTTGACAAGTATAATATAAAATATAATATTTTAGACAAAATTTTAGTTGTCAACATTTGTTGTACACAAATGGATATGCCATGAAACTATCTGACGTCATTTTTTTAAGTTGGGCGTCGTCTCGTTTTTCCTCACAACTCTCCCACCTGCTACTCCTTTTATATGTTAAAGTATATGTTATAAAATATATATATATGTATAATATTTATTCAACGGTTAATTCATTCACCACTATCATAGAAAAACTCGTTTGGATAGACAGGGCCGTAACAATAGCTATATCAATGAAAAAAATCATAGTATACATAAATAGAACTATTTTAAAAGTTTGTCTACTATTTCCCGGTGTGTACATATATATACGTATAACAAGAACAATTTAAGATAAAGTTATAATAATTTTGGTGATATTTTCAAGGGTGAGAATGGCCTGTATTGAGTATATGGCATGTAATTTTGAAAACAACTTTATACATTTAGATAAGAAAGAGTCAATGGTACCTTGGAGAGAAGAATATCTTTGGAAGCAATTGTGCGGACAATTGTACAAAATATAAGATAATAACAAATGAAAAAAAAATATATGTGAAAGAGTAATGATGAGAAAATTATAAAAAAAAAAAGATAGACACAAAATAATGGAAATTTTTTTCGACTAAATTAGAGTTATAAACAAGTCGAAATTCAAGCGAACTTTTCTAGAATCATATTACTTATAAAAATGCATTAAAATTTTGTTTTGTTGATGAAAGAATAGAAAGGATCATGTTCATATTTTAAAATTGTCATTTTCCGTAATTAAATTGCTATTATTATTTTTAAATCTCAAGTATATCTCGTCTCTGCATTATATAGTTGCAAATTTAAATTACCCTTTTTTTCTGACTCGAGAAATAAATCATTTGAAATGTTGATTTCAAAATTAATTCAATTTCGACTGACTTGGACAGTGATTCATTTTTTATTATCATTGTTTCAATTAAAAATTTTGATAACATTTACGCGTCATTGGTTTTGTCTATTTCATAAAAAAATTCTTGTTAGTTATATTGTGTATTCGAATTGATTATATACACCAAGAGATGGCATTGCAGTTGAGTAAATCGGTCGACGAGTATTAAATTGAATTCTTCAAGTGCCAAGACACGATCGTGAAAATAATAAAGTGTCATATTTGAAGTATTTTGCACGTTAACTTGTCCAATAAAAATAGCTCGATATACCATGCAGCATTGATGTATACCATGTATCTTCAATTCCCTAAAAAAAAAAAAGCTTCGTAAAAAAAATGTAAAAAAAATATATACACACATCTAATCGAACTGGTTAACTATATATCCAATTCACGTCAAATATTCCCATGAAAAAATAGATACATCATCAAAAAAAAAATGAATAAAAAAAAATTGAGTAAGTTATAACCATTGAAAAAAATAAAATACCATCTGTATGTTCTTCGTCATTTTCGAAATTCCAATTTTTTATGATACTAAAATTTTTCAATACTTATTTTATGCTATAAAATTTATACACTTACTTTGTGATAAAAAAAAAAAAATTGTACTTTTAGCTGACGAAAGTAAATTTTTTAAACATTTTATTTCTTTTTATACATATTTTTTATTTTTTTTTATTCTTTGTCTAACCCCAGACCATATGTGCAAACTTTCAAAGCTTTTTTAATGAAATAAAATTGGTATTTTATTGCTTGAAATAGATAAACCGAAATATTCACTGAGAAAAGAAGAAATGTTTGACAAAAATTGCACAAAAATTAACAAGAAATATTTAAAACTATAATCCTTGGAAATAAAATTCTTCGACTAGATTTTCATTATTTTATTTTTTTTTTCAACAAATATTTATACATATATATATTTCCATATTTTTTTTTGCAATGAAAACGTATTTTCCAACTGAGACAACCGGAACTGGAGCTCGCGTTTCGTTTAAAAATAAATATTAAAAAAAAAGGGGAAAAAAAAAAATAATAAAATAAAATTCTCATACAGGTATATTCCACTGGGTCACGTAAATTATTCAAAATGGTTTTCAATGTATGATCCACGCTTTTTACCATTCACCCAACGGTCGCAATATATATTTTTAATTTTTATTTTACAAGAACTTTTTATTTTTTCATTCAATTTTTCTTTTTATAAAAAATAAATTATATCCCATAGATTTTAAATGTATAGCGGTTGATTCAAACTTTTTTATACCATCACTTGAGTGCCGTTGGCTAGAAAAAGTGGTGTATGTCTAGAGGGAATACAGACTACTTTTCTGACTGTCGCCACTACATTTATCCCATCATCATTTCTAACGTAGATTATAAAAGAACATCAAAATCCAATAACTCCAATAAAGCTTGTTTTATCCATATATATTACACTCACTACGTGTATCCATAACTGTGAGGATGTGAAAAATAAAACTAAAAAATGAAAGGTTTGATGAGTCAACTAAATATATATGTAGATTTGAGAGCAAAGAGCCAAGGGTTGATAACGTTTGCAGGCCAATTCACACTTGCCCTTTTATATGCTCATGCGAATACGTAAACTCATTCATCTTTTCATAAATTTATACAAACCCAAGCTGTAACTGTCTGTATTTATTTTGAAATATCCACTTCATTTTGAGCAATGAACTTTCGTAGCCACATTGCACACAAAGTTTATACTTTTTAATATTTTTAATGAATTAAAATTATGAAATTTAGCTAGTCATCAATTTTTCATGCGATAGCAATTATGAGATGAATTTATTTATATAAATTTTTCACTGTGCTACATGCTACATTTATATTCTTAAAAATTTAAATCTATTTGTATTCGATTTGACTAATTTTGATTGATTATTTTCTAGCCATCCAAAGATCTCAGCGGTGCTAACTCGTCTAATTCCTAGATCTTCAACGATGACACCAGACAACAAATGTAAGTACCACAAAAAATATATTTTATAAATCTTAAACCAGTAAGAAAGATATTTTTTTTTTGCTAAACTTTGCAAGTTTAATCAAAGTGATGATAATTGTGAAAAATTTTAGCACTTAAGATGATTGTTATTTTAATTCAAACGCGTTTTTTGTCATTTGCCATATGCCCAGCAACTGACAAAGAATTTTACCACCAGTACGAAAATAAAATGTTAAAGACAGAGTAGAAAAATAAGTGTGGCAAGGACTTGTCAGGAAAACGGTAATACCTTCTTATTTCTTTTTCCGCCTGCTTTACCTCAAAGTCCTCCTTGCTTTTCACCTTTTTTACTTTAACCATTTCCTTTCTTTAGTTTTTTATTTTTTCTTT
Source organism: Aphidius colemani (assembly GCA_030523065.1). Lineage (NCBI taxonomy): Eukaryota > Metazoa > Arthropoda > Insecta > Hymenoptera > Braconidae > Aphidius > Aphidius colemani. Next base: position 66,641 of record JAPYYR010000592.1, read on the forward strand.
GCTCGTTTTTTATTTTTTTTTTTTTTTTAACATCCTTTTCTTCTTGCATTACCACTACTCTTCTACTTCATTCTCCACAACAGTCATCTAATTTTTATTTTATTTTTCTTCTTTTTATTTCTCATTCTATATTTTATTTTACTTTGTCATCTCGAGTCGCTGCAGATCTCATTAAAATTATCTTGGCATGAATAAAATCATTTTACAATTTTTTTTTTATTCATTACAAAATACTGGGCTGTTGAATTTTTGGTAATGGCAGATAAATTGAAGAGTTAAAAATATAAATAAAATAAAAAAAATAAATAATATATTCGTCTGGCGGACAGAGTAGCGCTTTTCTGCGTTCGATGCTTTATAACCACGTAGTTGCACAAAGCTATGACGAAGTGCCTCAGGCACGTTGAATATTTTATAGAGTAGCCACACCATGGAAAACCACAACTTTATATCTATATGCACTTTTATTACAAACTCATCCTCTATTGTCAGGTCTAAATCGCTTTTTTCTTTGCCATTGAAAAGCTGTGAAATAAATGATGATAAAATCATTTTTTTTTTCCAACTCTCGAAATTTATTTATTACCTCAATTTTCATTTGTAATTTGCTGGAATATTTTACTTTTTTTTTTTTCAAATGACTATTAATTAAGTATTTATTATACTAATAATATTTATTTATATTTTTTTTTGAACTAATTTAATTTGCTCAATCCTCGACAGACTTGAGTTTAATATTAAAGTGCATTCATCTGTATAGACTCACATATGTCACCCATAAATATACAACAGTATATGTACTTTTAAAAATTAAATTTTACAAACTTTTATAAAGACAAATAAAAAAATTTATATTATTTTTTTATTTTACGTTTATGACAGGCATTGTTATTGTTTAAACAAAAAGTAAAAAAATGACTATTGTACTTGCTGCATAAACAGTCGTTGCAATTTACTGTGTTTTTGGTCAAGTAATAACTGGCTTTAAAAAGTTTGTATATTTCTAACTAAATTTACCATCATTCCATCTTTTTGTTTGTTATGTATGTAGAAGCTCAGCTATACTCTGGCTTTTTAAAACTTTGTTATCAAAAGTTACGTTACCATTGGGTATGTATTTCTATAACTGTGCGTGTGTATATAGCTGATGCGTTTTCCCTGTCACATGCAAACTTGCAACTGTGTAATGAAATAATGAAACGAGCCGTAACAATCCAATGAAAATACAAACATTGTTGAGCTGGTATTTGTATGAAATTCGCTGCTTGTGACCCAATATATAACTATGCATTTTTTTTGTTTAGAATCAACAGAGCATCTAATTTACAGTCCCATCAGTTTTCATTAGCAATCAAAGTTTTATTTGATAATTAATCCATTATGAACTCGTTTTTAATTAGTTTAAATATATATACATATTTAATTTATTTTTTCTATTTACGAGCATTTTTTAATAGTATATTATTTTAACATTTAAATTTTTATCCAACAATTCTCGTTTTATTTTCAACTTTCATTGTGCATTAATTTTTATTTTTCTTTCAATTTCATTTTTATTGTTTTATACTATTCCTTCCATTATCATAGATAAACTTTGAGCACTTTATTGAGTTTGTTATATTCACAGTAACCTTATTCAAAATCTTTTAGAGCTAATTGAATTGAAGTTGATAAAGATAATTAACTTGTGACGTAATGTTGACTGAGTACTATTACTTAGAAGAAAAAAAAACAAATTAAAATTAGATGTAGATATGTATTAAAATATTTGTATTAATTGGAAATATTTTTTTTACAATAAATTCAAAAGCTTTAAAATATGTAGGAAAGAATTTTTTATTAATATAAAATATTATTTGTAAAATTATTTCATATATGCCATTTCATTGTATAAAAAGCAGATGAAAACACATTGAAAATTTTCCTCTAAAATTTTAATTAACTTCAATATAGATTTTTATTTTTATTATTTTTCATTTCCTTTGTCTAGCTATATTTTATTTGATTTTATATTTTAAAAATTTTGAATTACTAATGTTTCATTGACGCTGTATTTGTGAGGCTTGAATAATAAAATTTTTTTAGTAAAATAATTTAGTGGGAGAATTTGGGAGATACGTTCAACGAGCTGTACAATTTATGTTTATCGTTTGAGAAGGGTAAAAGCACATAGTGAAAGATAGAAATATAAATAGAAAGAGAACAGTCGATTTCAAGTAGAAATAACTTAACGGATCAGACAGTATAGATATTACCAAAAATAAAAAAGAAAAAAAAAAAAAAATCGACGATAAAGGCTACGTTTCCATATTTTTTGCAAGGCTGGTGAGTCGAAAAAAAAAATTACACGTATAATAAAATAATATAAGTGAAATTGAATGGAAAAAAATAAAAAGAATATAAAAAAATTAAAAAATGAAAAATGAAGGGTGAACCACACAGATTCAGTGTCAAAAATTTTTTATTCTTATTATTTATTCAAATTTTTTCTTGGCCAAAATGAAAGTTTTCAAGAAACTTTTTTTTTTTATTTTATATTTAATATAAAAATTTTAAAAGTATCATTGCCCACTTATAGAAAACTTCTCAATATCTTTTATTTGAATAAAAAAAAAGTTTATTTTCTTATTTTAATCTTTCGTTTCTTATCAATTTTTTCTCAACATTCTTATTATCTATATCTTTATTTTAGAGAAAAAAAAAAAAATTAAATTCGTAAAAATTCATATCATAGAAACGGAAATTAAATTTCCATTGTAGGAAAATGAAAAAAATTGAGCATTAAATTTTTTAATACATATTTTTTTTCCAACATTTTCATGTACAGATGATTTTTTTTTTTCTCTGTCATAAACGTTGTCAAACTTACAAGGGATCGTTCAAAGTGAAATGATATCACTAACATATTAGATATCTCAGTAGAAAAATTTTGTTTTTTTTTATTTGACATATAGAGTCAATTAAAAATTATTAAATAACTTGGGAGTATTAATTTGTTTGGATTTATAAAGTATAGATTTCTAAGAAAAAATAATATGTATTCAAAATTTAAACTTAGTATTATAAAAAGAATAGAATTAATATTGTCGATTTTTGAGTTCGTAATTATTCTTGATAGATTTTTATTTGTTAGGAGTTAGCTCATGAGCTCGTGGTTAAGTAGGTAAGCGTCAGGCCTATCAATGTTCGGAACTGTTTGGTTCAAGTCTCTTATAGACATTCTGGATTTTCCGAGAGATAATCTATTGTATATTATGTTTTTTAAAGATATTTATATTTACATACCTTTATTTGACGTAAGGAGACAATAATTGGGGCAAATGCCTCTATGCATAGAACAAGTGTTTGGGCACATATAAAACAACCCCCTCACTTGTTCTGCGCTAGGAGATAATTGCCCCAAAACCTTTTGCAAAAAAAAAAAAAACGTTTAAAACTTAATTTAATTTATTGTTGATGATTTATGATTTTTCTGTTTATATCTCTATGTTTTTTTTGGTCACATATATTTTTTTTTGGAAGCTTCAGGGATAAAGTTATTGCTTTTAAATTATTTTTCATTTCTTTTGTACACAGCCATCGTTCTACTCAGCTAATCATTCGCATCAAAAGATTTTTGTTGTTACAAAATTGACCGTAAATTATTTACAAAGTACAAAAATGAAAACAAGTGTATTGTAAACAAGTAAAATACAAAAGATTAAATTTTCTCTATACATCATTTTCTATATATAAATTATTATTTTTTTATTCTTTCACAATAAAATAGTTTAAATCTTTTTATACTTTTTTCTCAAATTAATTCATTTTTTGAATTATAAAAATGACATGAAAAGAGAAAAATTACTTATTAAATTTTAATATTCCATAAGATATCTAAGAAATTTATTTTAAATTTTCCATTCGTTTTCTCAAAGGTCAAAAATAAATAAACATATTCGTCGTGTTCTCTATGAAATAAATATGAACGTACTTTTTATTTTTTCTATGATCATACAGTCTCATGAATTTTTCTAGATAAAATTTCTATAAATATTCGAGACATATTTTTTTTTAACTCTAAAAAAAAATACGACGAAGCTTTGACTTGTTTAATATATGAAATGCTTTTTGACCTTTTTTATTTCTTCACTATCTAGTCTTTTTTTTTCCTTTTTTGATTCCAATGTATCATAAGGGAATGACATGGCATCAATATTGAGGTTTATCCTGTTGAGAAAATGACACGATAAAGCTCTTTCCAATATTTGTCAATTGGGTTTTTCGATCTGTGGTTAGAATTAAAATATCCTTCAAGAAAATAATAAAATATTCTATAAATACATTTTAAATTAACAAAAAAAAAAAAAATTACTTTAAATTGTCAAATTGATTGTGATATTGAGTGTTAGCCTATCATATAATTCGATAGATATTTCAGGGTCTTTACTGTGTATACATCGTTTAGCAAAAAGGGTTCGTCATACACACAGGATATTGTATTACACCATTTTCAATTGTATCGATAGATCGTTGGTTTAACACACCCACTGTATGTGATCCCTCTTGATATGGATCAGTAACACTATACAATATTCAACAATTTTTGTCAATAAATTATATTTACACAGTTTATATTTAGTATGTTCCAACAAACTCAAATAAAATTTTATTGATCCTAACGTGCGAAAAGTTATTCATGATATCCGGAAAAATATAATTATCATAAATGAAAATCCTCACGACAAGACCCTCCATCATTTTTTGTATATATAAAAAAAAAAAAAACAAAGTAGTTTTGAATAAAGGACATTTGAGGGTCAACAAAAGGTTCACTGTTAACATAAAATCATTGTTATTGTTTTCAACAGATTGTGGTACAATTCAAATCGAGATATGAATTGAAACACAAACAAAAAAAAAAAATTACAGATATGAAAAGTAATAATATTTGAAATATTGAAAATACAGTGTTCTTTCTTTACGTTGACACAATTGAAATACGAATAGACACAGTACATGTATATAAATATTTTTCAGTTATTCTGTTTTTCGATCACTTTTGGTTTTCCATTGGGAATTTCGCCATTTCCATCATGAAACCATACAACATGGAAATAATATTCAAATTTAAAAATAAAATAAATAAATAAAATAACTAAAAGACTCAAAAAAATGACAAGAGTTTTGTATAACACTTTTGATGTCTTCTGTGAATTGAAAAATCATTTCGAGGTTTCAAACAAAACTTGCGAAACGTGTAGAACAAAATGACACACTATTTGACTTTTTTTTTGCTTATGTCACTGTAATATTATTCAAATTTTTTAAAAATAATCCAATGTCAATTAAAAAAAATAAATTGACATATTTTTACTAATAATTAATTACTTTTGTCGTGAGAATTGAAATTTTTGTTTTTTTTTTTTTTATCTTAAAAATAAAAGACATATTTAAATTTTGTTATATTAAAAAACTCGTGGACTTTTTTATTAAATAAAAAGAGTTGCTAATGATTCGCTAACGAGCAGAGAAATTTAAAATTTGAACGAGAGAAAATAAAGTACTTGTTCAAAGTCGACGTAAAAAAAAAATTTATATATATAAATAAAAGAACAAAGTAGAGAAAAGGTAATTGCTGAGAATTTAAGTAAATCATTTGGCATAGAATTTTATTCATGTTGTGTCACGAAATATAAAAGTATTTATTTTAAACATTTTATTTTTACTATATTTTGTTTCTTTTAATTTAATACAATTCACTTGTATTCTCTGGCATGGTCAACAATTATCAAGAAAACACTGACAAGCTAGTTTGGAAAAATAAAATATTAAGCATTGTCAGCAAATCACGTAGTTACCTATCGAAAAATTACTGGAAAAATTCGATTAATATATAAATTTTTTTTGGCTTTTATTTTAATCTTTATAATTCATTTTAATTAAAATTTCCCGATTATTATTATTTTCATGAGAAATGAGAATATAATAGTAAATTTCTTATGCGAATATTGAAAAAAAAAAGTGTTTGAAATATCAGCACAAACACTGGATTTTTTATTCTCTCGAGGGTTTCATATTTTATTGTATAACGAAACTCAGTGTGAACGTGATCCAAGTATTTTTTTTTTTGCATCCAATTGTCGATGAAAAATATATAGACTGTGAAACTAGAGGCAAAGTGAATTTTATTTATTTATAAATAACTCTTATGCTGTGCGTTACTATAAATTGAAATTCTTTTGATTTTAGTTATCAACCGAATCGAATAGGAAAAAATGAAAAATTACATTTTGCCTCTATTAAATATATAAAGACGAGCATCTAAAGAAAATCAAAATAGTTATTAAATTGTCGAAAAAATAATGACGAAAAAAAAAGACAAAGACAAAGGCAAAAAAGGTAAAAAAAAAATCCAATCCTTGCTGTCTTCATTTCTCTCTTGGCTTCTTATTTATCTTGAAAAAAAAGTCTATATATTTTCTTTCCTCCCTATCAAGATGAAGAAAAAAAAAAAAAATGGAAATCAAAAATAAAAAAAAAATTTCTCTATCTTAGTTCAAAGCATTGTTGAAGTTCACATCTCCATGAGAATTGCTCTTCCTTTTCCTTATTTCCTCATTTTTATTTTATTTTTTCATATATTCTTCACTCTTAGCACGACTTCGCGTGGTGCTTACCCACAACCTCACGTCCGCGAATAAAATATATTGACCTTTTCTCAACACAGTGTTTTCTTCTACACTACTACTACAAACATCATCATCTTTCATTTCTGTGTGGTAAATTCCAACTACACGAGAATATGAGTATAGAGCAAAAAGTATTGCACCCCAAGTTTTGTGAATCATTTCCATCAAGACAGGGGAAAATAATAAAAAGATAAAAAAAAAACAGCCATCGTCTGGTATTTATGAGTATTATCTTATACTCTCTGAAATGATTCTAACAAAATAGGATCAATCGATTTGTACATTTTTTTTTATTCTTCCTTGAATTATTTTTATTAGTTTTCTTTTAATAAAAATAAATAAAAATTATATCTAAGAAAATTTATATGCAATTTAAGCTATGCAAAAAGCTCAGCTAATATTTGCAAATATATTTCTTTAAATTATACAAAAAAAAAGTTGAATTATGAGTTGAATGTTTCAACTGCATTTAAGTTTTTCGAAAAAAGTTAACACAAAAATAAAATATTTATACTTGTTGTTAGAGAATTACAATGTAAAATAGATGATTGAGAATTGTAAGCTAAGGCGATGATAGTTTTCAGCTAATTTAGCACAAACGGTAAACATGAACGGTTGGGTCGTTCATCAAGCTCATGTCCTTCCAACAAGAAATACCAAGCCAAAATACTACTGTAGAACAACAAGATAAATTGCACAATTCATGTTTATGTGTGTTTGTTTGTTCACATGTATATATAGAATGCGTTTATGTGTGTTGATACCCAACAGGATCTCATCATTTGTATCTTTACAATTCACCAAGCTCGAGAATTACGTTTTCCTTCATACCATTCAATCCTTAACATTCACTCAAGCATTTTCAATGTTCTATATACTGACAATAATAAAATCTTACTTCTTGTATTTTCATTATACACGTTGCCTTTTAGACCTTGTGACTTTAAACTATTTTTTACTTTTTATTTCCAAGAAGAACCCCGGTAGGATCTCGTCTCAATTTTTTAATTTATATTATTTTTTTAAGATAGAGTTTTTCTATTTTTTCATTAATTTCAATTCTTTGGAGTAAAGTTTATTTGATATTTCTTTTTAGTATTACTTGAAATTTTAGTCTTTTTTATTACTTGTTCATCAATTCTTGTTTCACAAGGATTCTTTGTAGTATTGAAAAACTTCTCAACAGAAAATCCTTTGTAAGTGAGAACATTGAAATTAACTAGTTTGATGTCAAATTCCAATTGAATAATCATGTGATTTTATTTTTATTTATTGTCTATTTGTTGATGATTTTCTTATAGAATTGACAATTTCCAAAAAATATTTCATTCAATTACAATTTGCGGTTTGGAAAATTGTGTACATAATCAATTGGTTGTGAAATAAACACATATGGCTGTACGGCTTTGTGGCTCTTTTGTTCGCGCACTTGTGTTTCTCTTTTGAAAAATAAACACAGAAAATTATAAAGATGTCTTATAAAGCTTTTCATTTATAATTTTACTTCCGCTATTTGGCGTATGATAATTCTATAAGCACTTTTATTGACACAAGCTGATGACGACAATAAATGTTTTTTATTTTTCAAATTTATTTATTTACTGATGATTTTAAAATCCGGTTTAAAATAGTATATATAAACTGATGTCAATTATTGAAAAATCATCAGTCACAAGTATTCCGTTAATCAATACTATATTCTCATTTCGAGTTATTAAAAATAAATTATCAAAAAAATTTTAAAACAATCAACAACAAGTTACTTAAAAATGTTGGGCTTTCAACTTGCTGGATTGACAATTTTGGCGGTGATGTTCATAGGTAGCCCATCTGAAGCTCGTATAAGATCTCGGTTAACTCATTGTAAAGGTGATAACTGCGTCATTGGAAATATGGGGATGAAAGAAGAGCAGATGATTGTTTCGAAGAAGATGGTGAAAGTTGAAAATCATCCGACTGCCGGTGGTGTTAATGGTAGCGGTAGTATCGTATCAATTAATGGTGTAAAAGTCAACGATAACACCATACAAACAGATGATAATAACAAAAAACAACAAGAAGTTGAAAAGAAAGATAATGTATGTGATGAATCGCGTTGGACTTACGAAAAAACTAGGAATTACCTCAGTCTCAAAGATATTGATCTTCTTATAGAACATAAATGTTGGAATATTTTATGCCAGAGACGTTTTTGGCCAAGTGGACCAAATTCTAAAATTGTTGCTCGTTCCCAACAGCATCAATGGGCTCAAGATCATTGTAATTAATACAGAATAGAAATTTCAACAATAAGTTTGTAATTTTATCGTTATATTTCTCTTGATGTTTTTTTCCTAACTTGAATTATCATTAAGTTAATATTCAATTCACGAATTCCTTTATTTCTTTATACATTAGAAAATATTAAATAAATATAAAAATTATACAGTCCTTATTTCAATCAATAAATCATCAACAAATAATTATATTTTTGAGGTCACTTGAATATTGTCTGTTGAATTTGTCGTATACATAATGAAGCAATGAATCAGCAAGTTTATCAGTGACTCTTGACTACTGGTTGAATCCACAAATTTTCGATAACGTATAATAGAACAGTCAATATACATGTATATTTGTTCATACCATCAGCAATATACAAACTTGGTTTAGATTTCCTTCGAGACAGACGAAATAGTTACAAATAAATATGTATATATACATAAATTGAGGTTCAGCATCAGGTTGCTTGGTTTTGTCCTTTGACTTCTTGAATGTTATGACCACAAGACTATTGAGAATGCAAGAGAAAATCCAATATCGAAATGTCTTGTTCATTGAGGTGGTGGAAAAAGACTAGTGGAAAAAGACCACCAGCAAAGATGAAATGAAAAAATATCGATAAATAAAAATTATTGAGTTTGAAAATAAACATTATATTCTGCGAGCAAAAAATATTATCTAGATAATTTTTTATTTGTCTATTAAAATAACAAATGAATTGTATAATCTAGTTGAGAAAAAAAATTTTTGCTTTATTTTTAAGGCAATGTTTAGTCAGTAAACTAGATAAGTTTTTATGATTTTTAACTTTCATTCTATAAAATAAACTCTATAAAAACATTGGTCAATATTAAAACTCTCAAAAAGAATTTTTTATTAGTTGAAAATGAAAAAAGCTACAGCAAACAGCATAGTAAAACTAATAGATTCTTACAACTAAAGCACATTCTCTCTCGTTTTCTCTCTTTCGAGACAAAAAAAAATAGTTAGTTTTTGTATTCCAGTATTATACAACTGTAAGACCTCAAGTAACTGCAAAAGAAAATTTTCTATGCATATTGTATATATATATATATATATATATCTTTGAGATATTTTTCCTTTGAAAAATCAGAGGCCGGATACTCTGTAAGTTCGTGACGAGAAAGCTAGCCCGTCGATAAAATATTTGCTGCTTCGTTGCTCATATTTTTTTCAAAGAAATAAAAAATCTTCTTCAAAATAAATAAATAATAAAAAAAACATTGAAAAAAAATATAAATAAATGAGCTTACAGTCTAATGTAAATTTCAAAATAAATAAATATTTTACAGTTGAGAAATAATTATTAATTTTTGAATTTTTTCTATAAATTTATTGTCATTAATTTTGGTATTTGAGCTTCTGTTGTAAGCATGTGACAGTTTTCGTATTACGACGAGAATAGAGTGCGTGAAAAAACTTTTAAATATGTAGTGTTGAAGGTTGCATTGTTGAAACTGAGTTGAGTTTTATTGAAACTCGCTAGATGAAAATTGCTTTTACGCTTACAGAGAACAAGAGAACGATATAAAGAGAAAAAGGGAGAGAAAATTGAAAGCTCATTTTACTGTCATTTCTCTATCATCAAGTCACTCGATCGACCGTTTATAAAGCCGCAACATTGTTCGAGTATATATATATTAACAGCGTTTACATAGCCGAAAAGAAAAATTAAGAATTTTATATTTTTATTATGAATATTTTTCATTTAAAAGAAATAAAATAATAAAAGCCAAATGAGTGCTCAATTTTTAATAATATTTCTAGTTAACAATTCGACAATTAAATTAAAGTTGAATCGATTTTAAATTTTTCCCTGGGATTATAAAAAACGAATTTAAAAGTAATTTATATTTTGAGTGTTGTTGTTTGACTTATTTTTTATGACTCAATCTAAATCACAATTAGCTTATAACTATCAGCCACTTTGTGAGTCTGGATGAAAAAAAAAAAGCGCACACATAAAAAGTAGCAAGTAAAAAAAAAGGGCTGAGAGAATGTAAAAAACAAACTATAAAAAAAAGAAAATAAAGCACAGTTTCTTGGCAAGAAGACTCATGTAAGGTGGTAATAAATAAATTAATCAAACAGCTTAATTGACAAATCGGTAATCTCGTGGTACATTACATCCCAGAATAGTGAATGATAGCGCAATAAAACCACCAAAAACCATAAATTGTACGAGTAATTTGTCCAGATATTTTTTCCAATTTAACCATTAAACTTAATATTTCAATAGTATCATTTTGAATCAAGGAAATTTCGTATAAATTTATTATTTTATATATATTATAATTTAAATAATATATTATCATCTTGATAAAATGAAAAATCGATTTATAAATTATGAAAAAAAATTGTTTTTCAGAGCTTTTCAGGCGAAAAGCCAAAATATAATATTAATACCATATTCATCATTCTTTTCGAAGCCAAAAATACTCAATTTAACCCTTCGACACCTTTGCGAAAAACTTCACATAAAATACAGTATTACTTTTTATAAATCAAAAATAAAAATATATGTAAAAATATTTTTGATGAAAAGCCCATTATCTATATATCGAATATTTTTTTATTCGATTTGATTTTTTTTTTATTTTAGATTATAAAGTATGATTGAGTTCTTCAAACTGAAATTCACAACTGTTTTATATAAATTTATATAAAAACTTACCCTTATCTATTGAAAATAAGATATTTTATTGGATATTTTTTTTTCTATTGGTAATGTAGCCTCGTCGACAAATCTACGACTTTCTATTTTTTATTTTTTTATCCCCTTTCATATTCTGTTTATTATTCTCTTTCCCTTTGGCTTGCTCCTACACAACCGATAAAAACAATCGGTTCTTTTTCTCTACAACTTGCCTTTTTTTATTCTTTTATTCTATTCCCTCTGTGTCAACATGATATGATAAAAATATATATATTTATATCATGAAATGAAAATAAAAAATATTAGCTTGTAAGAGGAGATAAATAGTGAAGGGTTGAAATATAAAAATATAGGGGATAGTGGCTTAAAATGAATAGAGTGTCTAAGATGAGCACTTTTTTTTTAATGTAAAATTTGTTTTTTGTTGACTCGAAAAAAATGTCCAGCTATTATTTACATGTAATTTTTCTAGAGAATTTCTGGATGTTGAAATCAACTAACTTATGATACTTTGGTATTGTGTTGCTTGCTATTTTTCAATTTGATTTTTACTTTAAAATTACAGACAAACTGATACATCAGACTGAAAAACAACAGAAATACCTCTTTTTATATTTAGGACACCCATTTAATTATTACACAATTTATTAAATTTTCAAAATGATTTTGTCATCAAAGATTTACATAAATTGAAAAATAAATAAATCTTGATAATTTTATTTTAAATAATTTCTTTAGTTTAATCTTATTTAAGAGATCGAAATATACCGGAAAAAAAATGGATCGCTGGAATAGGATCGCTGAGAAAATTGGATGTTGATTTACGTATGAATAAAAAATCTAGAAGGCACAAATATTGATGCTACGTGTTTGATCGAATCTTTGAAATAAACACCTCAAGATAAAGTTGCAAAGAATGCAAAAATAGAGAAATAAAAAAAATAAATAAATGTGATAAAAAATAAAAATAAGAATAGCTTTCATGAGCAATAAATTATGTTGCAGAATATATGTGTAGTTATATAGGGATCAAAGATTGATGTGAATGAAGTTTAAAATTCTTGTCACATCTGACATCAATACTTCGACATTTTTAGCTGTATATTTTTTTTTATTTATCTTCGGGATATTAGATGTCAAAATGTCGATGACATTGATAACAATTTCCTTATTCTTATCATTTGAAAAGAAAAATAATAATAAAAAATTATTAAAAAATGATGTTTTTATCAAGTGTAGATGACATAAACGAAACTATCCATAAGAAAAGTCAATCGAATCATAAACCACATTATAATATAAATAGATTTTTGCATTGATCGTAGTTATTCTCTTTGATCCCACATAATAAATAGCAATTTCCTTGGAATATCTCATGACATTTCGTTTACTATAAAAATTGTATTTAATAGAGCATGATGTATTTTTTTTCGCGAATATTACGCTGATCACTGATAGTCTACAAGGGTTGATATAAATTTCATATACCTGTAAATCATATGAGGCACATTATCGATGCAGATTTAAGTGATCTGTTAACTTGTTCGGATAATTAAAATTAACAGGTAAGCCTTATCCTGACCTGACTCATTGGCAATCAACAATTAATTTATTCCGATAAATTAAAAGATTGGCATTTCCAGTTTTTATATTTTTAACTTAATAATATAATAAATAAAAAATAATGTATAGCATCAATTTTGTATGAAGCAAAATGTTCATAATATAAGTTAGCATATATTTGAATAAATTGCCATGTTTTACAGCGCTTTATTAAGACCGACATATTTTTACAAGCTTTTCTTTTCTCTTGTGTATGTCTTGCCTATACCCACCAACTTCCTTATAGCTTGTTACCCAAAAGCTTATAAATAAGCCTATGAAATATATAGCTTCGGAGAGATCGCTAATTTGAAATACTTTTCTTTTATGAACTTTTTATTTATTTTTTTTAACATACACAAAAAATTTATCTACGCCTAATGATGACAAGTGCGTTTTATTATAATTTTTTAAAATCTGTTTAAATTTTTTTCTAAGAAACAAATAATAATGTTGCACGCAAATTAAAAAAAATATACATAAATAATGGATTTGTTGTTTAATTAATTTTTTTAAATAAGAAATAATTGTTGATTTGGAAAATCATATACTTTATCAATTGATATAGTGAAATAAACACATATGGCTGGGCGGCCTCGTGGCTCTTTTGTTCGTGCACTTGTGTTTTTCGTTTGAAAAATAAACAAAATACAGAAAATCATATAAAGATGTCAAATTCTTCATTTATAATTACCGGAAAATACAGAACCAACTTCCGTTATTTGGTAAGAAAATTCTATACGCAAATGGATTGTTATCGAATGATGACGTCAATCAATATTCTTCTTCGCATTTATTTATTTGTTGATGATTTTAAAATCCGGGTTCAAGCATTTTATTAAATTTTTTTCTTTCATCTATTCTAAAGAGTTCTTCTTCATCGTCAATATAATAAATAATTTGAAAATATTATTTATTAATATTACAACGAGTATTATAAAATTACAAAGAATTTTACACTCGATTTATTAGTACTGTAAATATAATATTCTCATTTTGTAATTGTCGATGATGAAAAAAATATTTACAGTTGAAAAAGCAGTTGAATATTATAAAATGTTTATTACTGATTTCTTATTTATTTATTTTTTTATATATTTTTTAATAATTTTTGTATTTCATTTCAGATTATCCAGAGGTACAAAACAGAGTACGTCCCGATCAATAAATTGCTCGTTGAATGGTGAGAGTGAAACATAGATTGCTCGAGATAAAATATATCAACACAAAAGCAAAAAGAGGGTTCTCTCTACACATGCTAATATATTTTGTCTGTCTGCAGAGAGAAAGACAAGTATCATTGTGACGGTCAGACAATTTGAAAAAAAAAAAACGGAGAATGATTTGCTTAACAATTGCTTTACATGAGCTGGAACAAACGAATATTTAAAATCAGTACAGAGGGTCCAGTTAATACATAGCAAAACCATTTTGCCTTTTCTTGTCACATCAATTTCATCGGTGAAATTTCCATTCAATTCTTGTTTATATCTATTAATCCAAACATCAATCTTGGTCATTCTTTTTTATCATCATGATATTATTTTGACTCTCATTGTCATTTTCATTTCAAATTAAGTTTTCTATTTTATTATAATTTTTTTTTCTTTTTAAATTTATTGTTATTGTTGTTATTACCTTCATTTATTGTCGTATCAATTGGAACAAGGCTCAAGATTGTTCAGCAATTAAGCCACTCTTATCACTTGTAAGTCGAATCCTTGAGTAATGTGGTTTTATAAGAATTAAAATAATTGTGATGACAAATATTTTTGTTCTTATTTTAATTTTTGTGCCATACTTTTTCTTCTTTCATATTTTTTGGATTAAAAAAACATTCAATATCCAAGTGCCAAGGACTAATTAAATTTGTATTTACATTTTATGTTTGTCTTTTATTTTTTTATTATACTGTTTTCTTTGTTTTGCATTCTCTTGAAAATACTCTTTAGCACAAATTATTTTGTTGTAAATAGGTCATGAAGAAAGATATTTACATGATAATTTTGCTGATAATAAAGGGTAATTCTTTTAAGAAAACTATCTTACAAAATTAAAGTTGAACTATTAATTTACAGCTTATAAATGTAAATTATTAATTTAAATATTGTTACTTTGAATTTTATTATTTATTATTATGTTAAATTTATATTAGGCAAAGTTTTTGAATACATTTTTATGAGATAAGAAAACTTCCAATAGTTACGAAGAATAATGTAACAAGTTCAATTGTAATATTATTTGGTGAACTCGATTTTGGTGTTTCAGGTATTGCTATGGTGAAAAATTGATTTAAAGTACTTTTTAACGGCCAATATCGGACTTCCATAAGTACAAATATTGTCAATATATTTTGCTTGATATTTGTTTTATGATTTTTTTGAAAAAGTGTTATTTTCATTCTTCTTTTGCCCTCACCCATTGAAGACATATTAATCAATGTTGGAAATTTATAAGGAGCTATGCTTCTTAATCCCTGTTGGATTAAAAAAAATATATAAATAAAATATTTGATTAAAGTTTAAGTATTTAGAAGTGTTGACAAAATAAAATAATTAATTTATTACACGTTGAATTGGACATCGGGTTCCATAAAGTCCAATTGCTTCGGGAATTAAAAATCTTGCATCTGCTGATGTTGGATCATCAATAGCTCTGTCTAATACTTCACAAATACTGGAGTTTAATATATTTTCATAATCTTCATGGAATATACCATAATTATCCTCAAACGTTACTTGGATCTTGAAAATTGTTATTTATAAATTTATTATGATAAAAAATATAGCATTTATTTAAACACTAACTTGAATGTCTGTATCCTTTTCAATTTTCGCAGTATAATTTATAAATGATGGCCATTTTCCGGCAACAGTTATATCCTGAATTGTTGCATTGCTCATTGATCTAATACATGAACGATCAGTTTGCATTACTAAGTAACTGACCTGTTAAAAACATTAATTATTTAAAAAAAAAAAATATACATTTCTATAAAAATATTCATTACGTCGTTTGGAATAATGATAATAATTAAACTGACCTGTGGTGTCAGACTATTTCCAAAAGCCATCGTTATCATCATTGATAACAAAATGTAGCTCAATAATTCCAACAGCATATTCTCGTTAGTTTTGAAATTTTTATTCTATTAAATTTTTAATATTCCACTTTCAATAATTACCTTTTTTCCACTCATTTACGACTTAACGCACAAAACTAAATAAATAGAAAATTTTTTTTTTGCTTATCTTTAGGCTTATTTTCCTTATTCAATTATTTCTTCACTGAACTATCAATGTTCGTAAACAAATGTCCAGTGCAATGGAGATAATAAAAAAAATTTTACACTATTTGTAGAACAAAGATAAAAAAAAACTTATCATGAAAATATTTCTATTTTTCCTTTTTTTTTTTTTTTGCAGACTTGTTATAATTATTTTAAAATACGCATTATTAATTTTTTTTTTTTCAATGTTGTTGCAAAATTGTAAAGAGAATTAATTCATGATGTAGATTTACACGATAATAATTAAAATCAGATCGGCTAATTGGAAAATCTCTTGGTATTGAAAATGAATCATTTCATGATTTAAGTAGATAAAAAATAAATAAATAAAAATATGAAACTTATCATGCAGTATATGTTTTTTCAAATAAACATATGACATGTTAAAACATCACGATAAATATAATTTTTATTGAATAAAGTAATTTTGATATAATGCATGGTAGAGACATGCAGCTTGTTTACGTTCAATAACCATCAGAATATCACAAATATTCAGTTGACTTGACATCAAATAATCTTCAATATCGGATGATCAAACTTGATTATTAAACATATCACTCGATCATAAATATATTTTCAATTTTGTCATACTCAAAAGTGAATGTGTATGTTTCGAATAACCTCCGGGTTTATTTGAAAATATACATTGAATATTGCGTTCTCACATGAACGACTTCAATATTAAATATACAAACTGTCATTTGTGCAAGTTAATTCGACACATATATTTTTTTTAAATTAAATAAAATGATAAATATTATGACATATATATATTTAAATCAATAAATTTATATATGCATATCATTTACAAATCACTTTGCAAATATTAAATTTCTAATTTCAATATTCTATTCTTTTATGTTCATGAAAAATAGTATTTCTAACTAACCAGTTTCTCGTAATTATCCCGAATTTTTTCGGAAACGTTTGCTTAAAATTTTCTATGAAATATCTTATAATCGTTTTGAGAAATGATTTCGGGAAATTTTTAAAAAAATATCTAATGAAGAGTTCTAGAAACCATTTCCAGAAATTTATCAAAAATGCAAACAGAAAATTTGTGGTTAGCTGGGTAATCAATTAGATTAAATTTACTCAAGATTTATATAAACAAATGTTGTATATAAGTTAACATAAATATCCGAATAGAGTATGCACAATCAACTTTAACTCAATTTGCATGGTAATATCTGTGACCTCATATTATCTTGACCACAAGGAATTTAATTATTAAAATTCATAGACGTATGCATCCACAATAATTTCAATTTAATTTTTAAAAATTCAAATGTAATTTTTATTTACTAATTTAAATCATATTATCTATAAAAAAAATTATTAAAATAATCCTTGAGAATAGCTTTATAAATTTATTGTTAAATTGAAATTAAATTTTTGCAAAATTAATACATTAGGGTTGTTATTTGATGACTTGATTAATCGGTTAATATATTTTTCATATTAATTGATATTGTTAATGTACTTTGTAAGCCAACCAAGATCATTAGAAGGTATTAGCGAAAATACAAATAAATCTCTTTTGCAAATTAATTATTATTCGTTGTGTTAAGCTGACTAAAAGTTTCTCTACTATTTCGGTTGAATCAATTATTTTACAGTATATTGTTACAGTACAGAATACAAATGTATATAGATAAATTTATATGAACGATTCATTAAATAGCCATAGGCTCAATTCATTATAAAAAAAATTTTAATTAAATTGATAAAAAAAATTGAAATAAAATTAAAAAAATTGATTATAACCAGTCAAAACATCCAGTTATTTTTATAATAAAAAATGATTTTTTTTTTTTTAATTTTATGAAATTTATATTTGTATAGAAATGAATAGTAGTATTATATTTCACATTGAACAAACAATTTTAGTCTGGTTGATTTGTTCTTTTGCTATATTCATTGTTCCTCATTCTGTTCTTTTCTTTTATACACTTTTATACATAAAATTTTTCATTATTACTCGCTCGTTGTTTTTACTTTTATTTGTTTTTTTTTCAACTTATTGTTTATCATATTTTACCTTTTCATAACTTGACTATCCCTCTGTATGTTTCGAACCCCACCTCATAGAATATATATAGTAAATAATAAAAATAAAATAAGCATAATATTTTCTATGTTTTTCGCGGAAAATCAAAGAAATTTGGCCGTCTGCCAAACCACGTGAATCTCACATCTCGACGACATTGTTCAAATTGGCTATCCCAGTCTTTGTATAATTTCAGATTGAGATTTTTTTATCATTACAATATATGTCCAGAATAAAATATAATAGAAATATTTATGAACACAACACTTATTTATATTCCAATTAGATAGAAAAATAATAAAAAAAAAAATTATTATTAAAAATAATGATAAACAAAAATTCATTCAAAGAAGTTGTATAGACAATGTTCAAGATTTTATCTAGAGTATTGTGAAAGTGTGCCTGAAGCATGATATGTTTTTTTTTTTTTTTTTAAATAAACATTTGATATAAGACAAAAGAAATAAAGAGGGTGAGATGTGGCAGATCATGTCATAAAACGTGAAATGAGTCACATCCTTTTGTATCTTATACGTAGACCAAAAAAACTTGAGTGAGACATTGTCTAGAGGTTTGGATTTTAAGGTGTATTATTCAAAAGTTTATAATGTAAAATTACCCAAGTGGGTGTGTGTGTGTGTTTAAGAAGGGTAAAATTGTTTGGGTAAAAAAACAAGTAAAAGGATATCGAGACTAGTATATGAGTATTTTAGATTCAAAACTAAAATGAAGGCATGACAATCCATTCACGAATTTAGGGGTGTCGGAAAAGAGAACACCACTCGAATCGAATTTTCATCATGACGTATAAACCAAGGGGGCTGATGGTTTTCATGTGTCCCTCACTCTCTTTCTATTTCAACGTTCATTATTGAATGCAAATTTTACGTTCATTACGATCCATGGTTTTTGAAACGACGCATCATATCCCTGTTGTCCTTTCTCTCTTATTTATCCCCTGCTTTAAAATAGAACCCTTCTCTAATTTGGAAAATTGACTTTACCACTCGGTTCTCTTCTTTATAAATAATGCGTAAACTTGTTGTGTTCACTTTTAAACTTTTGACAAACTTTTTCTCATTTTATCATTATTAATTTTTCGTAGTAAAAAAATTTCAATATAAAAAAAATATAATATTTCTGATAGACAAATTTTTATTTTAATAATAATAATGCTTTGGGAAATTGAATATTCACAGCGAAATACCATGTTTTTTAGAGCTAAAAGTAATAAAATTTGCCTTCGGGAT
The DNA here is from genome assembly GCA_030523065.1 of Aphidius colemani. NCBI lineage: Eukaryota > Metazoa > Arthropoda > Insecta > Hymenoptera > Braconidae > Aphidius > Aphidius colemani. Next base: position 86,445 of record JAPYYR010000592.1, read on the forward strand.
ATTTAGCTTCAGGGGTTATTTATTTATTTATTTTTGTTATTGTTTTTATTTGTATTAAAAACAATGTAAGACAAAATAGAAAATAAAATATATATATATACATATATGCAACGTTGTTAAAATAAATATTTTTCATCAAATATTTACTTCAAGAAAATGGGGAATTTTTTTTTCTAAAAAACATTCATTGTAGAAACAAAAAAAAAAATTTTAAAGATAAGGAAAACATCGTGTCATTCTGCATGTAGAAACACCCAAAAAACAACCAACATTTGGGAGATAAAAAAAAAAAAAAGTACATAAATGTAAAAGGAAAGAATATTGTTGTGAACAGTGAGATAATCCTGAGACTACGTGCTAGGTATACACTTTTTTTTTTATAGTGGATGAAAATGTTAGGATAAAATGGACAGAAAAAAACATGAAGGGATATGTTATAGTTTTTTTTTTTTTTTATGGGTTGAAAGAGAGTTGTAGAAAAAATTTTTAAACGATAAGCTTATCGTATTGCTCGACCACTAATTTAAAATCCTTTCTGATGTTGAGTGTTATATTGCGATAGATTGAAGTGACTTGATAATATAATTTCACCTACATGATGCATCATGTTTGTTTTGAATTTTCCTCAACTTAAACAATTGTATTTATATCCTCAGATAGCTTTCTCTCTTGTCCACTTAACACGTATTGTATATGACAGTGTATTCAACTAAATAGACAATAGCTTTGTCAACTATAAACTTTAAATTTACATCAGACTAAAACCAATGACATATATTCACTTACACACAAAATCCACTTGTCTTTACCTCACAAGTTTACTCATTATCGTGATTTCAAATTTGATACACATATACTTTTTAATTAAATTAAATTAATATTGTTATTTTTATAATTTTAAGTTTTACTTATGTGACTTTACTTTACCAATGGTTTATGGATGTAAAATTTTAATTTATTTTGAATATTAATTCAACTGAAATTTATTAACACAAGGCTAGAATTTTTTCTTGTTTAATCTGTTTAAATATTCCGATAGTTGTGAAGGGTTTTAGCTGAAAGCATCGACAAAGTATTAAAACTATCGATGATTTATGACTAGATGAACGAAAGCAGCTTAAACCAACTAATTCTGAATATATTTGTTTGTAAGCTTTTTGAATTATTTATATTATTAAAAAAATATAATGATTTTAAACTTTGATAACAAACTAATTTTTTTTGACATATTTAAATATAGTTTTTTCAACTTTTATTGACATAAAAGTTTTGCAAAATTGCAGAAAAAGATTTATTTTTAGCTGGTTTCTTTTTTGTTACTGAATTTTTTTTTGTATATCGACAGAATCATATGAAATTTTTCAATGATAAAATTTGACATACATTTTATGTATTATTTGTGTTTCTATTGTTCTCTATAGTTTATATATGCTCAAAGAAGACATAGAAATACCATTTGCTTTTTGAGAATGTTATTTTCTCACATGGCTACTTTTGATGTAAGAAAAATATAACATTTTGAAATATTTTTCCATTGAAAACATAGATATTCCATCAGTTCTTTATGTGCATCTCATACTTTTAAAGTTTAATTTTTATTATTTACTTTTTCCCATGTTAAAATTAATATTCGGAGACAAAAAGAGTTCAGTCTGGTCGAAAAGCAGACGAATGATTTTTTTATAACAAAAAAAATTAATTGACCACACGCTTAATCAACCGCGACTTCAAATGACTTGAAAGTTTGACAGAAAATATTTTCAAAAATGTTTGGTCATCCGAAAACCGAATTAAAATATATAAAAAGAATCAATTTAAACTCACCACTTTGTTGCAGTTGATGATGTGAATTTTCAAGTAATATCGTCAGCTTTTCCCATTGAAATTAATATTACCTGCAACAATAATTGAAAAAAATAAAATTAGATTGAAATTATTAATTTGCAACAAAAGTTTTCTACAACCTTATGAATATTTTTTCTCATTGTTAATTGAAAAATAAATATGATAGCAATATTTATTGATAATTTATAAACCAGGAGGAGCAACAGGATATACGTCATGATTTTATATAAAATGGGAGTATATTTGTGCAAAACGAACAACCAATGATGTTGAATCTAAGGCCAAAGGTAATCTAGATAGGTGAGTGGGTGGCTAGGATAGAGATTATTCAAAAGTGGGATAAAAATCTATGTGATAGCAGATTTTAATACAACCATTATCATAGAAAAATCATAATCGCTAATTATCTTATTTTTTAACCAATTTAAAAAATACAAAAAATTAAATAATTGATTTATTTATTTTTTCGTTCATTTTATGTGTCGTATTTATATTCAGCTTTATTGTTTTCGAAAAGTATTGTTAGTATTGTTGATGTATTCATTGTAGTTGTTATTTGAATTTTTATTTGTATGGGAAGTAGAGAAAGAGGAGGATTTAAGGGTTGTATTGGTCGTCAAGTATATATAAAAATTCTCCTCTTTTAGATTTATCTCCCTCATGGTAAAAGCACACCAGGGGAAGTATATATAAATATATGTGAATTGTACTAAGCATGGCACAGACACTCCGTGGTGCGCGGCCGTCAAATAACCGTTGATATTCGTTGGAGGGTAAATACACCACCACGTACAATCCAAGGACTCAGTCAGTGATCGAGAGGCATTTCGGTCAGACAGGCTCTCTGAGCACAGACGGATAAACAAAAACTTGTGCAATTAAAATAGATAAAAAATTATAAAAATAGTAAATTTTTGTTTCCATTGTTTATTTATTTTCATAATCATAATTTTATTATTTTTTATTTACTCAAATTTTTGATAAAAAAAAAAAAAACAATTTAAAGCTTAAACGTGAAAAAATTTAAAATAATATTTATAATTTTGAAATAATAAACAAGTTTTTATTTATTAGTCATCATTTGTGTATTCTGTGTAATGTTTTACATTTTTCATTATTTTTTTGGGTCAATGGTTATATCATTTACACAACATTATACCCCTGAAAGTTCAAGTGTAACACGAGGAAACTATTTTAACAGCTGAATTATTATAAAAGGTTTAAAAAAAAAACATTTATTTAATTTTAAAATAGTAGTATTAATATTTGTAATATATATATTTGTTTGTATTTGCGTTTTTCGTATGGAATACATTCACAAGCTCTAAAATATTGGAAGAAAAAATATTCAAGAAAACGACGATTTTCATTTATATAATGGTGATATTTGACACAATGATTTTTTTTAATTTCTTATTAATTTATATTTTCATAACGGGGATTCTAGAAACGTGTGCTTTGCATGTCATTCAAACTTATTATTAATATTACAATTAAAAGTCACATTACTAATAGATGCACTTTCGGAAAGTCGAAAGAAATAATAAAATCATTTGCATTACTAAAAGATACTGTATAATTGAGGGAAGAATTGGAATTAAATTTAAATAAAAAAATTAATCAATAAAGAAAGAAGAAAATACAATATTTAAAATGACATTATTTATTTTGCTAAGAAAATCATGTGGTTCATATTCTTTGACGACGATAGTCTATGTAATTATGTTGTTAATTTTTATAAAATTGCTACGTCGTTTTCTTTTGTATTTCATACCTGCTTATAAAACTAGGCTTATCATAGTATTAATTATTTTTGTTATTTACACAAAATATAAATGATCAATTTTATAAATATAAAAAGGAAAAGAATAACAACTGACAAATGATTTTAATTTTCTAATACCTGAAGAAAAATTCGTCAACAAATTTTGACGAGGAGGTAAGTTTGCAAATATCAAATCCACTGTATTAATACCCTTGACACAAACGCAAATATACAAATACATTTGCATTTGATATCAATTCAAGTTTAAACATCCAAATTCGAGAATTTACTGATTCGTAAATATATAACACTTGCAAAATTTAATATACAACTCTCAAACAAAAAAATAAATATATTATGAATTAAAAAATAAGTTAAAAAAATATAAATAAAATTGTCCTATTTTCAATTTCAAAGTTTTTATCAATTTTTCATTCAGTTATTTATTTATTTTTGTTAAAAAACTTTTTAGTAATTTGTGATTATTTATTTAATTCCCTGTTGAGACATTGTTGTATTAAAAACAATTTAAAAAAATAGTAAAGAAAAAAGAACCAAAATTTTCAAAAGGCAATATTGGAATGTATATCAACGTGATTATATATATGAAGACAGTTTCATTTGAATCAAATAAAATTCATGTCAATATAGATGTATGTAATTATATATGATGAGATGGTATATAGAGTAATTTCTCTCACATTCAAACGACATGATGAACGGAAGTTGAGTGGTCGAGAGGACTGTGATAGGTTGATATAAAGAGTATATATAATGGCAATGAACAGAAGGGTGAGGTAACCAAAGGGAATAACGAGCAAGTATGCCAAGAACCACAAACTCTAGGTGACAGAGTGCGAGTGTTGGTTTTCGAGGGCTCAAAAACAAGGTGCTTTTGTTACTGGACAGCTCCATTTACTCGACTGATCATGTTTATATGTACGTATATATAAACAAACTTTAAACTCATGAATTTTGTTGGTACAAAAAAATTTAAATACATAAAAAAAAAACAAAAATTAATCGTATTTATTAACTTGTTATTTTTTTTTTGTTATAATGCTATTTTTTATTTGATGACGTATAAAAATAATTGGCAAGTTGAAACTTTAAGTGCAGCTATATAAAAAAAAAAATTAAATATTCAATGAATCATTTATTAATACATACACATCTATGTTTTACATGTATATACTATTTTTTAATTCCTAAAAATGTTTTATACGTGTTTTATTTATTTTTTTATTTTTTTGCGTGCATCTAGTTTTTTTTTTTTTTTATTCACTGCTTTACGGATGCTCAAAAGCTCTCCAAGCTCAGTACGTACTTTCTCATTTTATTTTTCCTTGTTTTTTTTTATACTGTATATTTTTTTTTTATTTCGTCGATTCCCTCTTGCGTCTGGTAAGCTTTTCTATAAAAGTGCAAAAACTTTTGGTCGTTCCCTGTGTCTGGTCATTTATTTTCATGCTGAAATTTATTCCTTTGGGAACACTCGTGTACATTTGTCACTTTGTAAACCTCATCGTAATATTTGTGGTATATTTTAAAAATTAACTAACTACTGTTGTAATTGGTAATTTTATTAGATAAATAGTCTGGTAATTGAACTTATTCTTATTGAAAATATTAAGAGTTTACAAGACGATAACAGATAAATTTTTTATGACAGAATAAAAATATTATTTAAAATGATAAATAAAAATATAACTGCGAGAAGTAGTGATAATATTATATTCGTTATCAAAAAGTCATTTTGATAAACATGATTTTTATATTGGTAGCTGTACAATGTAGCTTATGGAAAAAAAAAAAAAAAAAGTACAAGAAGCACTCTTTTGCTGTTTGACGATCTTACTTTTACGAGCAATAAAATCATGATTTTTTTTATTTTTTACCATGTTTTATATGACACAAGCCGTGCTGTTTTACACTCTTTATTTTTTTTTATCATTTTTTTTCATCACCCTGACATAATTTTTTATTTTTATTTTTCACTTATTTTTTATTCTTGATCATGTCTCGTTTAAAACGATACATTCATCCTCACCGTATAATTGAGATTTTTTTTTTATTTTTTTATGTTTTCCAATTTTTATTTTTACGACAGAGATTTTAATTGAAAAAATAAAAAACGTTGGGCTAATTGACATACAATTATTATTGGAAATTTCAATTAAATTGGAAAGTTAAAGCTTTACCCGAAGGAAATTAAAGTGCTATTACTCTTCATTTTCATTAAAACCAAATATTTCAGTCTGATGTTGAAAATGTAGACAGTTTTTTATCGTAAAAAACATAGGGACTGATTAAAATCGAGTAGAACTAATGAGAACTTCATTTATCGTATTAATATCTCAAACAGAGTGTCAAAAAATAAAATTAAAAAAAAAAGAAACTAAGTAGTCACTCTGGGAGATATTTATATTTTAAGAATGTATAAAAATAAAATGTACAGCATAAACGTGCAGAATAATTTCAATTCATTTTTATAGACTCTTAATTTTGTTTTATAATCTCAACTTTATTCATCATACTTACTCCTCTTAATTCATTTGTATATTTAATTCAATTTTGTATTTGAGTTTATATTTTTAGCAAATATTTATATACACATTTTCATGTGATATACTGAAATGATTATTATTAACATCACGTTGGACATAATGAGATCCCAAGTGCTGTCAAATGGGACAGACAATTGAGAATTCTTTCAAGTTATTCATGACGTTTTTTGAGATATTATTTTGTTTATTTATTATTATTTTAATTCAAGAATTTTAATGAGAAAAATAGATGCTTAACTGCTAAATTTGAGCTGTTATATATTTTACATAAATATTTAAATAGTGAAATTAGTTTTTTTTTTCTTTTTATTATTCAAATATGTAATATTTCAGTGTCCTGAAAATAACAACATATATCTGTATGTATTTTAACAATTCAAAATATATACCTTTTTTTGTCTGATGAATATTTTTTTTCTACTTTTTTACTCAAAAGATTCTCTTCGTTTCGGGTACCGAGCTGAATACTCGACCGTACTTTTGATATTGCAAATATAATAATAAATGAACGCGCTGAGAATTTTTTTTCACATTGAATTTTTTATGTCATTCATTTTATGACCTTCTACGATGATACAATATATTTAATTTGCAATAAACAAGTATTTTATGAGTTAAAAAAAAATCATTAGACCGTAAATAAAGCTTTAATATTTACCAAAAAAAATATCAATTGGAATAAAAACTTGATATAAAGAAAGTAGAAATTCATATTTAAAAAATTTTTCTTAATTAAAGTTAAAAACTAAATATAATAATAAATTTTATTTCAAGTATATGAGTAGTTAAAAA
>JAPYYR010000593.1:0-22594 GCA_030523065.1 Aphidius colemani
AATTGATTCGCTGAAGAAAAATAAACACATTAAAAATCAATCAATATTTGAAGTATTTTTATATTTAAATTACATTGTTTTTTTGGGTCAACATATAAACATAATAAAATATAAAATATCTATAAAAAACTACAAATCGATGATAATATTTTATTTATGTAATAATTTTTAAGTGTAAAATCAAGAATATAATTTTTAAAATTTGATTTTTTTGGATTACAACTTGTTTTATTATTTAATACTTGCATTATTTTTATAATTCATCGATTATTATTATTTTAATTTTTCGACTTGGACAAATAAAAGATTTAAATATTTAAAATGTAACAGAAAAAGTAGAGTCGAGGTTTAATAAATAATAAGTTCTTTTATTCTCAATGATAGTGTCTTGATAGTTTTAACAAATTCTTATTGATTAATTTCAGTTATTCTAAAAATATCTTTGATACCACAAATAGTCGAATAAATACATGTTGTATTACTTTTTTTAACAAAAAAAAAAAAAAACCAAATAAAATATTATTTGATTTATTTATAATTTATATAATATAAAAAAACCAAAATCAATTAATTTTTACTTTTATAAATATAAATAAAATTGACTGGCTAAAGAAAAATAAACACATTAAAAATCAATCAATATTTCAAAATAAAATGTATTTTTATATTTAAATTACATTGTTGTTTTGGGTCAACATATAAATATAATAAAATATAAAATATTTATATAAAAAACTACAAATTGAAATGATAATTTTATTTATTTATTAATTTCATAGAGTAAAATCAAGATAATAAATTTTTAAATTTTTTTTTTTTCTACTACAACTTGTTTTATTAAGTCAATTATTTTTTAAATTTATGAATTATAATTTTTTTTTCACATATAGATTATACATTAAAATAAAATTTATTTTTCAATTAAAATTTATTTATTGTCAATATTAAAATCTCTGATATTTTGAATTCTAACAAAAAGTGGTAATATGACAGAATAAATTCGGACAAAATAAATTTGAAAAAACTAAACAATCACGATTATACAAATTGAAAAAATAAGAATATTGTTACGTCGTGTATACAAAAGAAAGGAAACATTTACCAAGTTGTGATTCATTTGGTTACGATTTATTTTGTCTCGTCATATTCATCTTCTTCACTACAAGGAAGTCTCACCATGATAACATCACCATAATTGGTGGGCTGGTAGCCATGATGTTGAATTTTGCAAGGGATCTTTTTAGGCTCTTCAGTAACAGTTCCCTTTGATTCACTATTTTTTATATCTAGAGAAGATTTTTCTTGTTGAGGTGCTGGTAAAGCCTATAAATAAAAATTGAATAATGTAAAAAAAAAATCTTAATAATTATTATTACTCAAAAAGTTTTTAAATATTATTTTCATTTGATTTGTTAAAACATTTACCTGAGCAAGACAAACAATTAATGTGATTGCAAATGCAATTAAAAACCAACGTGCCATTTTGATTAAAATATAATCGAAATATTTCGATAAGTAAAAAAAATGAAATGGTAATTGTGATGCTGTAACTAAAAGTGTTGTGGCATTACTCGAGTCTTGCTAACGAAATAAATAGAAAAATAATAGAAAAAGACATAGAAATAATTCATATGGAAATAAGAGAGAAAAAAATATACCAACCAAAAGCCCAAAAGATTAATGATATTTGTACTTTTTAAAAATAAAAAAAAGATAAGATAAACAAAATATTTTAGGTCTGACAATTATTATTTAACTAAAAAATTTTGGCTTTACTCGAGTATAACGTCTTAACTTGTTCAACCCAAATCCACGGTCTGTAAGTTTATTTGATAAACAGTTCAAAGGTTATTTCAATAGTTCAAATATGCCATCACTTTTTTTATTCTTTTTCTTTTTTGTTTTTTTCTTTATACAGCAACTATTTTTGTGTGAGTCTTATAACATTGTCTTATAACAAAATAGCCAAATATACACTGTAATATCATAATGACTTTATGCTCAATGTTATAAAGAAAATTTATTTATTTATTTATTTGTATCATACGTGGCAAGTAATGAACAAAAGTACTTTTATTATTTGTATAATTCATTGATTATTATTATAATTACTCATGTTTTCCTACTTGAACAATTAAAAAATTTTAATATTTAAATTGTAACAGAAAAAAATAGAGCTAAGATAAGTCATAAGTTTTTTTATTCTCATATTCTCATATATCGAAGAATTATTTTTGTAATTATCATAATTGTAGAACGTAAATAATTCTTTTATGCAATTTATGTTTATTTCAACAAGATAAATGGTCAATTTGTTGAGTAATTTCAAGGTAATGTTTTTTACATAATTATCTAAAAAAGATGCAGTTAAATAGTCTTATTTTTCTTCTAATAAATTTTCAATACGACAAATTGTTTTATATTTTTTTTCTACCTACAATTTCAAGTAAATTGAACTGTTGAAATTAAATATATACTTGTATTTATAATTTAATAATATTTTTTAATTATTATTATGTTAAAAAAAAATACAGTTTATGATGTAAGAATTTTATTATTTGTTTTTTTTTAAATATATTTTTTGTGAAATATAAAACTGACTTATTAAAATTTTGCAATAATTTATCATGACCTTATTTTGATAAGATAACATTTTAAATTTCAATGGGAATTAAAATTAATTTATTTTATCATAAAAAGAGTTTTTAAAAACATCAAAAATCTCTAAATAAAAGACTGAATTTCATCATTATTCTTATTTGTTATTTTATTTTGAATGAATATTTTAGATATTTTAGATACATTATTAATTATTTTATTTTTAATGATTAAATATTTATAAATTAATTAAATACATGCTCATGAACAGCTTATTTTGCATTTTTCAAATTCTTTTATATCATCTTCATCAATAGCATAACGTTCCCGATCACATCTATCAATAATTGTTGGATGAAAATAAATGGAATCATCCTTGTTATTAACTCGACCATATAATGTTTCTTTCTTATTTTTATCAAGAATAATTATTGTAGTACCATCTTTAAAACTACTTTTGTTTAATAATTTTTTAATATTATCAAGTGGTAATATGATAGTTTTGCATTTTGATGCATCAACATCATCATCTTCTTGACTTGAATGATCATTTCTGTCATTATCATCATCGTCATCATTATTATCATCATCTATTGGTGAATTGTTTGTTTTATTTTTTTGGTTCTTTTGTTTATTAGTTTTACCTGTTTCTACTGTACTATTTTCATCATCTACATCTTCGTTTGAATTTTTTGGTTGAGATTTTGATTTGTCGTTTTTCTTTTCATCATTTTTATTTTTCTTGTCTTTCTTTCCATGACTTGGTTCTTCTGAATTATTCACATCATCATCATCATCATCATCTTCTTCGTTACTTACATCTTTATTTGTATTTTTTGTTTTTGAATTGTTCTTTTTATTTTTCTGTTTACCACTTGAGTCATCATTACTTGGCTTCACTGAACTATCTTCATCATCTTCATCATCTGCATCATCTACATCTTCACTTGATGTTTCTGGCTGAGATTTTGACTTGTCTTTTCTATTTTCATCATTGTCTTTGGAATTTTTATTTTTTTTGTTCTTTTTTTGTTTATTTGAGTCATCTTTACTTGTTTCTTCTAAACTTTCTTCATTGTCGTCCTCATCTAGATCTTCATTTGAATTTTTTGGTTGAGATTTTGACTTGTCTTTTCTATTTTTATCATTATCTTTGGAATTTTTATTCTTATTTTCCTTATTTTCGTTATTTGGCTCTTCTGAATTATTTTCATCATCTTCGTCTTCATTATTTACATCTTTATTTGTACTTTTTGGTTTTGAATTGTTTGTTTTATTTTTTTTGTTCTTTTTTTGTTTATTTGAGTCGTCTTTACTTGTTTCTTCTAAACTTTCTTCATCATCTTCATCTTCATGGGAATTTTTCGATTGAGATTTTGACTTGTTTTTTTTCTTTTTATCATTGTCTTTGGAATTTTTATTTTTCTTGTCTTTCTTTTCATGATTTGGTTCTTCTGAAATATTTTCATCGTCTTCGTCATCTTCATTTGAATTTTTTGGGTGAGATTTTGGCTTGTTTTTTTTCTTTTCATTATTATCCGTGGAATTTTTATTTTTCTTGTCTTTCTTTCCATGACTTGGTTCTTCTGAATTATTTTCATCATCATCTTCATTACTTACATCTTTTTTTGTATTTGAATTGTTCTTTTTATTTTTTTGTTTATCATTTTTATTATCTTCGTCATCTAAATCTTCATTTGAAGTTTCTGGTTGAGATTTTGACTTGTTTTTTTTCTCATCATCATTATTCTTGGATTTTTTATTTTTTTTTTCTTTCAATTCCTCTGAATTATTTTCATCAACTTCATCATCTTCATTTGAATTTTTTGGTGAAGATTTTGACTTGTTTTTTTTCTTTCCATCACTATCCTTGGAACTTTTATTTTTTTTGTCTTTTTTTCCATGATTTGAGTCATCAGCATCTTCATTACTTTCATCACTTGTATCTTTATTTGCTTTATTTTTTCGATGTTTGTCTTTTTTTTCGTCATTATTATTCTTTGAATTTTTATTTTGTTTGCCTTTTTTTCCATTATTTGAATCATTGTCATCATCCTCATCCTCATCATCATCATCATCATTTATTTCCTCTGAAGTATCTTCGTTTTCGTCTGAATCATCTTTCTCATCATCATCATCTTCATTGCTTGATTCGTTTGATTCATCATCTTCAGTAGAACCTTTTTTATTTTTATTTAAAGAAGCAGAATTAGTAGTGTTTGCTCTCGTTGAATTTTGACTGATCTCGACTGTTTCAGTAGAGAGTGAAACTTCTTCATTGTCAACGTCATCTTCATTACTTAACGTGGCTGGTGTTGAAGAAATATTTTTATTTGTGCTACAACCATTTAAATTTTCTAAATCAATATTTTTCAACGAATTTGCTAATGCACTTGTTATAAATTGAACACATGGAGCAATGTTATTTGTTCCATCACTTGAATTACCAGAAAATTCATTTACCAAATTAATCATAAATTGATTGGATGAATTAAAATACTTTGACCATTGACATGATATTTCTTTCAATATATTTTCAAGTCCTTGTGAACACATTTGTGAAATTCCACTGTTTTGTTCTTCAGTATTGCAAGAACATTTTTTAGCTGATTCAATTAAACAATTCACATTTTTTTCAAATGATTCAAAGCCTGATAGTGCGTTATTTCCAGATGTTCCATCTTTTTTTTTCGACAGTTGTTGTTTAATGTTTTGAAGCATTTCCTTCAATATTTTAACTGCATTTCTCACATCAATCACAAGCTGCAAATTAAAAATAATAATATGAATTTTTTAATTATAAAATATAAATGTATATTATTTTTTATTTACCGGACGAGAACCTGTTGCTGATGTCTCTCGTACTTGTCGATTTAATAAACCACCTGGTTCCATGTGATCATCATTTATTTCCAACTCTCTACTACTGCTTGGAAAACCATGACAATTATTAAATAAATAAATTGTTAAAGTTAACAACACAACATAGCCAGTTAAGGACCTCATCGTTGATGTAGTCGTTTTACTTTGATTGTTAAATTTAATTTTTTTGACTTTTTATACTAATTATTGTTGTTGTTTTTACATTTTTCATTTATTCATATTCTTTAATTCAACAACACGGAATCAAATTAAAACGTGACATAAATAAAAATAAACATTGGCTTATCAACACTTCTTCAAGTTTTCCTCTTCCGGGTAAACTTCCGTGGCTTTTTATTTTTTTTTACGGAGGTGGACTCTGCAGGGTCATGTACTTTTCTCCATTATATTTTGTTTATTTATCATTTATTTATTCATCTTTAGAAATTTTTTTTTGTGACGTTAAAAGTTTATTAAAAAATTGTCTAATTAATTTAATTAAAAAAAGTTTTGTCAACTTAAAACCATCTGGGTCAGTATTATATTTAATTTAATAATTTTCGAAAATTAAAAAAAATCTAGCAATCAATTTTCAGTGTTTATTTTATTGAAATAAATGAATTCATATAAATAAATTATAAAACAATTTAAATTATTTTTTTTTTAATCTTTTAGTTGCATAAATGAGTGTTGGAAACAAGAAAATTATTTACATGTTTTTATTGTTGCAAAATTTATGCAAAAACAAATTCATCAATAATTGATTACTTGAAAAATAATTATAAATTTAAAAATTAATATTAATTAAATTTTTTAGCTAAGATGTAAAACAAAAACAAAAGACATTTCATCAACAAAAGCTGTAAATAGTCACCTGGAAATTTGATATGATAAATATATTTATGATATTTTATTTCCATTGAAATTAAAATAAATAAAAAGAACTTATTGTCATTTAAAAAATTAAAAAATAAATAAAACGACAATAAATTATGACAATTATTTTTATTTATTTATAACGATTGTTGTTGTTTTGTTTTTCATCACAAAAATATACTGAGTAAACAATTTTAAATTCAATAATAATCATGTATATTCGAAATAAATTATCACACAGAAGAAATGATATTTTTTCATAATAATTTTATTTTTAACATTTTAATTTTAACAATATAAATAGATATGATTATCTCACGAGTATTCCAAGTCGTCAACAAATTAGTTTCCAAGTTTATTTAAATTTTTAATCAATTTTTAAAGTCCAAGTATAGAAAATATTGAATGACCAAAACTATGGCCACATTGATGTCTATCTTGGCATCTATTTCCACATGGAACTGGATCCTGTACTGATGCTGCTATTGGACTAATTTTCCTAGGATAAATGACTGCATGACTATATGATTTAAGGAACTCTGGTGTCCAGTTTCTTCTAGCACTAAAATAATTAATAAAAAATTATAATAATTTTCATAAACTCAAGTCATTATAGTAATAAATAATTTACCATGGTCGAGGAGAACATGTGCAAGGTTTTGGCTGTATTTTTGGTTCTTGAATAACAGTATCATAAAATCTAGTATTTGCAGGTTCAGCAACACTTGCCTCAGCTGTTGGACCTAGATCTATTTCAAGTGGATATGTCTTTCCAAGTAATGGATCACAATTTTGATTACAATTATTATTGCAACTGCATGATGGTTGAAGACAACTTCCACACTGTAATTAAACATCAAAACAATTTAATATATATTCAAAACAATTAAATAAATTAGTCAAATAATTGTAGATAAATAATATAAAAATACCTGGCTACCGTATGAACATGGACAAGCTGGTGCAGCAATTGTCAAGTTAATTAAAATCACTTGGACAACAAGAATCTTCAACAATACTGACATGTTTAACACAATATTAATGTCACTATGAACATACAGAAATTCAAGTTTAAATTGTTTGATCATACCTCAATCATCTTCTCTATATATATAGAACTCTTTGTCAGAGATTTTTTGTTTTCCTGTTTTTCATCTTTGATTTTATCAAAAGAAATTCGTGACATTTTCAAATCTCATTTCAATAAAAACTTAATATCTACATCCGCATACTTGACTTGAATATAAATGAATAATTTGTTTATTTATTTTTTTTATTTATCAGGAATTACGTTTTATTTCTTACGCTTATTATTGTATTTTTTTTTTTACGTAACAATTAGTATTTTATTTTGTAATTATGCGGAATATTAATATTCAATTAACGTGGTTGTGTGATAAAAATAAATACTCGCATATCATTCAAGTTTTTATTGGTAAAAAAAACATAAAATACAAGTCCAAAGATAAATGACAAAATAACATTTTGTATGAATTAAAAATAAAAAAATTAAATGATTGGTAGTTGGACAGTTTGAGCAATCATCGAGTAATACCATGTGGCTAAAATTATGATTATTTTTTTTTTTTTTAGACTATTCCTTTGGCGCATATTCATGATGCTCATGATGCTCATGATGCTCATCCCTCTAAAGTACCACACACACTCTCAATATATTTAATTTATTATCATCTCTTATTTCTTTCGTGGGTTGCATAGAATTTTACGAGCCGATGACAAGCACGCTTTAGAGTCGGAAGTAGAGGGTAAGGTAATAAATTTTATAGAGAGACCAGTTGTTGCAACTGAACCACAAAAAAAAAACACGAAAAAAGATAATATAATATTCAACGAGTTTAAACATTGAACCCTTTAATAAACCAACTATGTTTTGTTAAATTTTTATGAATATTATTCATTATTTCTTTCATTTTCTCGTAACTTTTTGCATCAACATTCAACACACAATATGCTACTTTGATGGCTTTTATTATTTCTTCCATGGGTCTGTATATTATTTTAGTAACTTAAAAAAACAACATTTATATACTAAAATACTCAGGATAGTTTTGATTTACAACTTAATTTATGTTTGCAATTGAATGCAAATTTATTATTTTTATAAATTCAAAGAAATAAATACAAATATACAATAAATTTTATATTTTTTATTTTTTTAGATACTCAACATGATATACAAATGATTAACTGACTGTTATATCCGTTTTTACAGGAAATACATATTGAAATATTTTCAAAAAACACACATGATGCTAAAAAATTTATACACAGGATAAATAAATTCATTCAAGTTTTTTTTTTTTATTCTTTGAATTTTAATTTTTTCACCCATTTTATTTTGTTATGATTTAAAAACATTGATTGAAACAAAAAAAAAAATTTTTTAAATAATAATTTAAAGTGAGGATTAAAATAATAATAGAAAAATATTAATTAATTTTTAATAATTTCAATTTATTTATTTTTATAAATTTAATTTATACACATAAAAGTTATCGAGATACTTAAAAGCCTCGTTGGATCTCTCCTCAATAATAGTAATTAATAGTATAAATGTTTACATTTGTTACAATATACTTTACTCTCATCAGAATAAGATGGAGCACTTTCAACTGAGCCTGAATCAATTACTACTACACTTCCAGATTCATAAGAACTATCAATATTTTCAATTGGTGGATGTACTGACTGTTCATTTGAATTACTACATCCTGAACAACCACAGCTACCATTACAATTAGTACCACCTTTACATCCACATGAGCCAGTACATGATGAAACACCAGAACATCCACATGAACCAGTACATGATGAACCACCAGAACAACCACAATTAGGTTTAGCAGGTTCTATTGTAAGTGATGGTGATGATGATAATGATGGTCCACAAGAATCACGTACAACAAATGTATTGCTATTTTTTTGAACTGGTTTATACCCCAAATTACTGGAAATTAAATTAGAAATTAATGATGATGATGATGATGATGATGATGATGATGATAAATAATTAATATTCTAACTAATTAGAATTATTTTTTTCTATTCAATTAATAAATACCTGTATGAATATTGATGTGATGGACTTGATTCAGCTATTTTTTTTCCTTGATGTAATAAATCATGCTGAATTCTTTCCATCATTTGACGATCTTCGTGATATTCTTCAATAGTTTCAGCACAAGATGGCTGTGGTGCATTTGTTACCAATTCAAAAACTGGTCCATCAAAACTATACAATTTAGCTTCTTGTGCTTCAATTTTTGTCTTATTTTGTTCAACATTTTGAGGACGTTGTACTGGTCCAAAATTTAATTTAGCTTCAGACATTGAACTTGATGGTTTTTTTCCTTGTTTTGTATGTTTAAGAACTTGTTGAAAAAATATACTTTGTGATATAGGATCAGCAGGTTCATTTACTGGTTTTGTTTCACCACGATACCATTTTTCTTGATCAGCAAATGACATACCTGGTGCACCTGTGATAAAGAAAATATTTAATAAATATAAATAATAAAATAGCTAAAATTATTTTATTGTTTTTATAAAATATATTTACCAATAGCTTCATCGAAATCATTCAAGTTACAGTTTGAAGTTGGAGCTGAATTAGAGCTGCTTGCTACTGATGATGGGAATTTGGCTTCTGTAAGTTGTGGAACTCCTTGGGCAGTAAAAGTGATAAATGAATTAGCATTACTTAAAGATGGACTGATTTGAGGTGATTGGTGACCACAAGATTGCAATGGTCCTACTTTATCACCACACTTTGTACATTTTGGTAAACTTGGTTTAGCTGGAAGAACTCGTATCTTTGATTCTGATGGTGACGACAATGATGACAATGAAGATGATGATGATGATGACTTGAGTTCAATTGGCTTGAATCTAATAATAAACAAAAAATATTGTCAACTTTTTAGAAGTAAGTAATAATAATAATATTAATAAAATTATTAAAATAAAAATAACTGACTCTGGAAAAACACGTTCAGATGATGATAATTTCTTCAATTTATCAACAGCTCGTCTATGATAGTCTTCATTTTCAATAGAATCAATATTTTTAAAATGAGATGATGATGAACTAGTTGGTGAACTAGCTGATTTGCAACCACCATGTCCACCCAGTCTATATTGTCTACCAGTTTTAACAACAGTTGTTATTGATGGTGATGATCTGACAATTGCTTTTTCAGCTTCTTTTGCAGCATGAGCAGCTTTTATTGCTGCTGGTGATGCACGAAAGCGTGGTCTTTCACGTCTATGTCCTGGTACAGTACATTTTCTTGTTTTTGCTTCTTTTTTACCCTCACATGGACTTGTTCCTTCACCCAAATCACCACAACGACATCGAACTGATGCATTACATGCAATAATTGACAACAATAAAACTATTGCTGTTACTTGAATTATAATCTTCATGATTATTGACTTGTTAATTTATTATAAATAAATTTAATTTTAAATTCTTGATCAAGATTATTGTCAAGTTTAAATGATACTGAACTGTCTGTTAAAAATGCTTCTACTTATATGAAATTTATTGCATCAATTTATATACATCTTGTTATTAAAATAAACATATTAATACAAAAGTTATTTTCTTTTTATTTTGGGATAAATAAATTGAATAGGATGTTGATGTACTTCCTTGCAGACGTTGTGTTTCAAATTTAATGTTTTTTTTTCCTTCCGCATTGCTCATGTTTTATTGTGAAATATTTTTATTTTATTTAATTCACTGATTGGATTGGTGCAAGCTCGTTCAAGTCGTGGAAGTAATAAATATAGTTTACTTGTTTATTATTTAAACTTTCTTTTGTTCTAAAATTTATATTTCCTCAATTGGATTATTCAATTATAGAATTTATTTTGTATTAAATATTAATTGATTGATTGATTTTTTTGATATTATTTAATGATAATTAGTGAGGATAATGAATAATAAAACAAGTTGTTTCTTTAATTTTAATTTTCTTAATAATTAATTTAATAATAAAGCCAATATTTACATGAATAAATAATAATGAAAGATTTTTTTTTTGTTGTAAAATTAAATATATTTAAATGAAAAAATCAGCAGCTCTATTTCTTGATGGAAGATTAAGAAGATTATCAGTTAGGACAATTTCTTGTGATTTATTTTCATCTTCAGATGCTGGATCACTGCGTCGAGATGTTATATTTGGAGTTTTAATACCAGTTAGGGGTGTTCGTGATCTTCTTGGTGATGGTGTAGCGATTATTTTTAATTTTTGTGTTGCTAATCTTCTAGCAGCTGGTGACATTGTTGCTAGTCTATCAATTTTTGATTGACTTCTTGGTGATGGACTGTTGAAAAAAAACAAAATAATAAACATATTTGTCATAAATAATGATAAAAAAAATTTATAAATAAATAATAATAATACTTACGTTGCAAATGATTTTCTTGCTACTTCTAATGCTTTATTTTTTCTATCTCTATGACGTTCATTAGCTTTTTCAGCTAATCGTAGAGCAATTTTTTCTCTTTTTGGTGGTTCAGCCATGCGAAATGATGGTCCTTGATTTGATGTGATTAATGGTGTATCACCACCATCTAGCCTAAATGGTGTACCTTCAATTTGTCCCCATGTCATTATTGGACTTTCACATTCACCTGGTCTTGGACTTGGTGTTGTTACAAAACTAAAACCATTAATTTTTGGTGTTTGATTTTTAATTATTTCTTTTCCATCAATACCAATTTTACCATCATTTGTTTTTGATTGAGTTTTAGCTAATTCTGAAATTGTTTCTTTATTTTGTTTATCATTAAATGGATTAACTTTTAATCTTGTATTTTCATGTTGTACTTCTTGTTTTCTTTTAGCCATTTCAATTTTTTCATCTGATGTTAATTCAACACCATCTGGTACATACATTATGTAATTTTTATTTTTATAATTCCATGAATCAACTTCAAATGGTTTTGATTCAATTGCATTTGTTATTTTATTTGATTCAATTTGTTGTATCTTTGACTTTTCTTCAGCTTCATAAAGCCATGAATATTTTAGTCGTTGTTTTTGTTCAGCTTCAGCAATGAGTTCTTCAAAACTAGCATTGTCCTCACTTGTATGAGTACTTAAATATGTATCTAGACTTGTTTTTTTTTTCATTTTATTATTACCACTTTTTGATGACGATGATGATGATGATGTTGTACTTCTTTGAGATCTAACTGATCCATTAATTTGTTCTTCACGTAATGGTGTTTCAAATGTTGCTGGACTTGGTATTCTCTCACTTATAGGACAACCTGAACTATATTTTTCATATAATTCTCTCATTTTTGTTATATTATTTTGTCCCAATGCATCTAAATATTCATTTTGAGCTTTTAATTTTTCTAGATGAGGAAAAAAATCACGTTCAATTATTTCACCTATTTTATCAAGATACGTATCTTCATCTAGAATTTTTCTTTTAAAATTTTTTGATTTAACAGCTGTACCAGTTGGTTTTTTAAATATTTCTAAATCACGAGTATTTTTTGCAACTGTCAGGGCATGGGAACCTGGTGTACTTATTGATGAACAAGGTGAATCCATTGTTTATTTAATTTTACCTTTTTATTTATAATAAACAATCTAAATAAAATAGCTGTTTCTTTCGAGGTTAACTCTAAATGATTCACCTGTTGTTAATTTACTTAATTTGTATATTTTTCTTCACTTTAATAAATATTTTCATTATATTACTCGAAATGTTTTGTCATAACAGTCATCAAATTGACATAAATTTAATTAAAAATATAAACAATAGTTGACTTAATACGTCGTGTGTTTATTTTTATTTTCAAGGCGTATTTTTTATTATTGTTATTATTTTTTTTTTTTTATTGCTACCAAGTTGAATAGTGGAGAACTACTGTACCACTCTAATTTATCCAATAACTAGCGACACCTATAGCGGTTATTTATTTTTCAAATTTAAAAAAATATCAACTCGGAGAAATAAAATAGAACATCGTCCAACAAGTAAAAAAAAAAAAATTGACTCGATTATTTTTACAAATGTCATTCGTCACTTTTGAAAATTGTTGTTTTTCTTATTACAAAATAATTTAGACAATAAAAATTTAAATAAATAACAGAATAACTTTACCCTGTGTTCTTATTTTTTAAATTTGTTTTTGATAAATGATGTTTTATCTAAATTTAAACTACCCCAACTACCCCAGGAAAAAAAAAAGGTTTAATATTTCTGATGACTTGAAAAATGTAATTAATCAACAAAAGTCAAAGATTATAAATTATTTAGAAATTATTTTAATGTTGATGTGAGAATAGTCTGACTGAATAAAATAATTCCAAGTAAAAGGGACCATTTCAAGGTGTTGGGATGCAGTGATGATAGACATATGATCCTGTCCTCCAGCAGTGTCATCAGATGTTCCATTCAACGATAATTTTTTTTCAATTTTATTAAACACAAATGGAAAATATTTATACGGAGAATATTGAGAATTTCTGCGACACTTTTTTGTTGTGTCAAATAAGAGAAAATATACTTTTAATTTTTATTTTGATTAAAAGTTTAATGCCTCAAACAAATGTCATAGTTTATACATTTAAAAAATTTAAGAAATAAAAAGTTCTCATCGAGACGAATTACGAAGAAATATTTGTTATAAAGTAAGCAACAAGACAAGACTGACATTAATGACTTATTCGAGACTAAATTAATAGACTCTGTTATATTAAACTTTTTTTTTTTATTTTAATTTAATATATACATTGGCATCAGGGTTAAGGTAAACTTCTTTTGAATTTGAGTATATAATTTTTGTAGGCACGAGATCTTTGCTTCGTCTGTCTTCAAGTTCTCCAAGAAAAACCAAAGTGTCGATTGACATTTTCCATCCTTATTTAACACAAAAAAAAAAATTAAACAGAAATTAAACAAAAATTGATGTTCAATAATAATTTAATATACAAAATATATTTCATTTTAATGTTGAATATGTTGATGAATCAAAGTGGTGTCCATAGAGCTTTTAAAATTTTTTAAAAATTTTTCTTGAGACAGAAAAAGTAGCAGGGTCATTCTCAATATTATTTCCAAATTTTATTTCTTTTTTTTTTCACTTTTTTTCTATATAAAAATAAAAATTATATATGTGAGAGTTTGAAAGAGCTTTTGAAGGCAAAACATAAACACTGCTAGGTGTGATATGATGTTTGCGAGGGAACTTTCTGTTTTTTTTTTAAAAAAAAAAACTCCTCAGATCTCTATACTGGGATGGATATTTTATTATTTATTTCTTTTTATATTTATCCAAGTTACTCTCTATTTTACTATGTTTTTAGTGTACACTTTGAGAATATATATTATATTTATAAAAAAAAAATAAATAAGGTATATAGAGTAAAGAGAGAAAAGTGTAAATCTGTCATTGAGTGTTAAGTTAAGAGAAATATTCACTACTGGCGTCGCAACACTCGGCAAAACATTTTCATTCATTTGTATTTTCTTGTATTATTTTTCTTCAAAATTTAAATTATTTTATATTATTAATATAATATTTAATTTTATATTTTTCAACCTCGGTGGTATTTTATTTTGCAACAACTGTCCACTGTAATTCCGGTGTGTGTTGTCGAATATATGTCGCTTTTAGTGTGTCGTTATGTTTTGCAGACCGGAACCAAATGATCACTGAAACACAAGAATCCGATGACAACTTTTAACAGTTTTTTTTATATATATATTTTTTGCATCTAAAAAAAAAATTAAAAGAAAGAAAAAATTAACCACGATGATAGATAAAGAAAAAGAGGAAAAAATTCAGCTGCTAATTTATTTAAATTTTTTTGAGCTTTGATAATTTGGTCAATTGAAAAATTAAATTGCGTGTATAAATCATCATTATACAAATTAAAGCAAATATTTTTTTGTTCTTATTTAATTATTATTACGATGAGTGAAAATTATTTTCCAAGAAAATTGAATTAGGAAATCCACGAGTGTTTTACTGACAGATTCATGAGAATAAATGTAAAGAAAAAAAGTTTTAAATATGCTGAGTGAATTGATATTACAAAAAAAAATATTAAATAAATAAATTTTTTTTTTATTTAAAAATTTTCAATTTACTCCTACGCTTTAATATATATTTATTTTTTTTTTATACATGCGGTCAATGAGCTTTGCAGTAAGCCAATAAAATAATATGATTTATAAAAGAAAAAAATAATTTTACATGAAATTTTTTAAAATATAATATAAAAAATATTTTTATTAACTAAAAATATAAATTAGAATTTAAATTCATTAAAAGTATTAAACATTTATATATTTTTTAGATAAAAATAATTTATTTTTGTTAAAAGGATACAAAGAAAAATAATCTGCAAGTAATATCCTTCATTTTTTTTTTTATTCTAGAAAGAAATAAAAATAAATTTTTTTTTTTCATTTTGTACCTCTTAAAAATTAACGACTGAATTTATTTGAATTTTTTTCTCCAGAAAAATTCAGAGTAAAGTTGTTTGACAATTTGCCGAAATATCGAGTAAATATCTGAGTTGATGACTTTTTTTTTTTTTCTTTTCAAAAAGATCATCATTGTATAAATAAATTTTATTTGAAAATTTTTATTTTTTTTTTTGTTTGCATTTGGCGTTGTTGAGACGTGACAAGACATCACTCGAATATAAGCATTATGTATAACAAAAAATTATTGCAAAATAAAAAAAAAAAAGCTTTAAAAGGTCGTTGGGTCACCAGCTATTTCACCAAAGATGAAAGTAAAATAATATTTCGTTAGTTTTGAATTTAACTATCTCCTGGTGTCGTTATGCATCGTCACAAGTTTCGGCCTCTCTGTAGTATTTGTTGTAAATTTTTTTAACATGCATTTGCAATTTTAAACACTGCAAAATTTATATTTACAGCTAAACTAAGCTAATGATATTTTGTAAATAATAATTTTGTTGTTTTATATGTAATTTAAATAATATTAATATTATTTAATATTTTTTCTGCATTTTATTTTGTAAAAAAAAAAAAAAAGCTAAAATAATTATCTTGCTTGGTTAAAAATGTAATGCTAATATGTTTACACTGAGTGTGTTCTTAACGTGATCATCAATCACTGCCAGTCGTTGTTGGACGTTTTGGTTCACTGTAACTTTTGTTTCAGTGTCGCATAAGTTACTGAGGTTGACATCTCACTTGATTAATTTCACCATAGTCAGTGTATCACTTCTTGACTTAATAAAATTCTCTAAATGTGCATTTCAATTTTTTTTTGCTATAAAAATTTTTTATTTCAATTTTAACTTGACAAAAAAAAAATTATATTTTAGCAAAAAAATTTTTTTAAATTAATTTAAAACCTTGAAAATATAAAAAACAAATTAATATTAATTATTCAAATTAAATTACATAATTTATATCATTATTAATTTATTTTATTCAAATAAAAATACATTTTTTAATTTTATTTAATGTCTTACATAATTTTTGACTTTTTTTTTTTACATAATAATTATTAATGTTTCAACAAGACAAAAATTAAATTCATATTAATTATAAATATTTATATTTATTTTGTCAATTAATTTATTAAGTAAATATGCATATGTATAATTTATTGAGGCACTTAACGAATGCTAAAGGGTTTTTGTTACGGTACGTTTAAGTTTGTCTTATTTTCTATGTTGTATCTGTGAATATGGTGTCACACACAAGCCACCACAAATGAGCTTTTTGGCTCGTTTGGCATTTGAGACAAGTACAATATAAATAGACACACTTTGTTCCTACAAAAGGCACTTTGTTTTCCAACTCTTGCATATCCAATGTGTATTTTTTTTCATTTTTTTTATATAAATTTTGAAAATTATTTAACATTAATGACGATTGTTTTTTTAAATTAAATAATACGACAAATAATTTACATAAAAATCTCATTTAAATTGATAAAAATTTATTAAACTATTCAAAAGGCACATGAAATTTTTAGCTTAATAATTGATTTTTTTAAATAAATAAATGTTTTTTTTAAAAAAATATTACAACAGGTATACTCTAATGAAAATATATATCAATATGTACACCTGTGATTCTTTGGTTTATTTTAATTATAATGAAATTGAGACTAGAAATTATCGTGGACCATAGAGTGATGCTCCATGATGTGAATGATGATTTGCATAGTGTCCAGTATTTAAATGATGTCCAGTTTGATGATGTCCTCCATAATTCCAATGTCCTCCAGCACCGTAAAATTGATGATGGTGATGGTGATGATGATGATCTTGATTTGTAATTGACGATGATATTGGCTGTATTGTATTTTGATAATTTATTGGTGTTGTTGATGATGTTGATGATGGTGATGTTGTTGTTACAATTGTACTTGATATTGCTGGTCTTTTAGCTGGATTATTATTTTGTACATTATTATTTAAATTACCACTATTATTTTGTGAATCACATTCATCTGGTTCACAATCACGAAAACCTTTTGCAAATGGATTACTTGCTATTTTAAGTTGTGTTATACGATGATTTTGATATGCTGTTACAGCAGTAAAACGTGTTTCCGAAAATGTAAATGTTTTAAAATTTATTATTTGTGTATTCTGTTGTGTACTTGATGATGGTGCAACAATAACATGACATCTTGGTTGATATCTATGCATTGAATTCAATATAATCTGTAAATTAAAAACGTAAATATAATTTACTTTTTTTTGATATTAAAATTGAGAGAAAAAATATATAGTTTAAATTTATATTTTTTTTTCCTTTTGGAATAATAAAAAAAAAAAGATACATGAGAAGGAAGAAGAAACGACAGGGGGCTAGAAGGGGAAATAGATGTTTGACAGCAAGAAGAATCCCAGTGACTAATTAGTGTAGAAAAAACTTAAAAAATTTTCAATCTCCACCATAAAATGTCGTACGTCTTGAGAGAGAGCAATATGACACCCCCTGAATGTGTATATAAAAAATAAGATAAAAAATAAAAAGATATGATGAGAGTAACAGAGTGAGAAAAGTACACACGTGCTTCTTGGGACCTTTCTTCAATATTCTTACAACACACGTGGTCGTGTAAATATTATATGGAGCCCAACCGCGTTAAGAATGACACTGAAATGGACACCATAATCGTATCCCATAAATGTGTGGTCCAGGGGAAAAAAAAATAACATAAATAAATATATATTTGTATTAAATTGGAGTAAGTAATAATAAATGTGAGGAAAAAAATGTAATACTATGTCAACAGGTCAGTGGATTTATTTCGAAATACTTTTGATGCAATCGAAATGTATTTATTTCGATTCGAAATATATTTATTTCGATTTTTATATAAATATAAATATCATTAGTTTTTTATTTTCATCTACTTTTTATTTTTTAAACTGCAATATATTTTCCTGTCAAAGTTTTAGATGAGTGATTAATGGAAACTGGGTGGCCGATATACCAAGTGTCAATTATGAATTCTCCGCCCTTTGCTCTCTGACTTGAAAAAAAAAAAGAACCGGGGGAGTAAAATACTGAATATATATATTAAAAAAAAAGGGGAAAAATTTTACTTTTTCATAGCTAAATTCAGGCGTATGCCACATTTTATCAATTTCATTTGACAAAAAACAGAGAAACGAAAAAAAAAAAAGAAAAACGAAATATAAATTTGTCTCGTCTGAAAAATTGAAATTCCAAAATTCTTTTCATCCCCTTGTGGCGCCTAGCACTGTCAATTATAATCATCGCTAATAAAGGAGATTAATTTAGTAGAAAAAAAATAAATAAATATAAATTAAGATTTATATTCGAGTGTTAAAATATTTTTAGAATTAGCAATTATTCAAATTTATTATTTTAAAATTAAAAAAAATATATTTAATATTATTTGTTAACAACAAAGAGGGTAAGAAAGTTATTGAGCTTGTGCTGACATTTGCTAAATTCCATCGTCACCATGTAGACCATTAATGTTGCATATAAGCCGAGTATATCTTTCAATCGTCACAAATGTTTACGACCAAGTTATTTACTTTTTGTATAACTGCACTTGAGATATCCAGGTCTCTAAAAAATTCAAGAACCAGGCACTTTGAACTTCCTCTATAGACTCCTCAATCATTATTATTATTAATTTTTTTTTTTTTAAAATCCAAACAATCATCAACATTTTAAATTTACCAAATAACAGAACACGAAAAAAAAAAAAACTTGAATTTATTTAAAATGTAAATAAAATTTACATTTTCATTTGTATTTTTTTTTATTTTTTAAATTTTATTTCTCTGAATGGTAAAGTAAGTGCGCGTGTCACTATTATAATATTTCTTTGAGTGTCTCGTATCTCAGATCAATTAAGACGAACCCGTCCGAAACGACAAACACGTGGAGTTAACGCGGGATATACACACTTTATTCTATTTTATGTATATAAACATATAATTTATTAAATAAAAAAGTTAAAAAAAATTATAAAAGATGAATAGAAATAAAAAATAAAATAAATTTTAATTTATGTAGTTTGAAAAATTAAAAAACTTACATGTCCATTGTCATCAAGTTGATTATTTGTAAGTTTAAGTTTATCAAATGATATTGATTGTTTCATCCAGTGTGCACCATTTGCTGGACTATCTG
Organism: Aphidius colemani; assembly: GCA_030523065.1. Lineage (NCBI taxonomy): Eukaryota > Metazoa > Arthropoda > Insecta > Hymenoptera > Braconidae > Aphidius > Aphidius colemani. The sequence goes on from JAPYYR010000593.1 coordinate 20,011, forward strand.
GATGCATATGAATTCTTGGTGGTGATATTGGATCAGCACGTCCAGCAACAACCCATGCACTACTATGAAATGCATATCTGTATCTTTTATCATCACAAGGCACAAAATCCATCACCAATAAATAATCTGTATTTGGTTCAAGTCCAAATAGACGACACTATTTGATGAAATAAAAGTAAATTTTTAGTGAAAAAAAATTGGACAAATGGTGATTATAAAATTTGTATGTTGAAAATTTACCTGAAATGTTGGAAACATTCTTCGTCCAGCTTTTGTAACAATCATCTCAGTTCCAAGCTGATGAAATTCTTCCCAAAGTGGACGTGCTTCAAGTGCAGCACCAGCACCAATTAATGCTGGATGAAGTAATAATTTTGATCCTTTATCATCACCACTTGATGTTACTGATAAATTACTATTTGTGTCATTTTGTAAATTATTATTACTATCATTATGTTGTTGATTTTTAGAGAAATTTCTTACACTTGTTGAAATTTTTGATGTCAATGATAATGTCTCGGGACTTCTTGATCTTTTAACTCTTCCGGCGGTCTCAAGACAAGCTGAAATAAATAAAATATATTGTTTTTTTTTAATTTTATTTTCAAATATTTTATTAAGCATTCTAAAGAATGTCATTCTTGGAATGAAAATAAAACGAGTGAAAAACAAGGTAGTGCTATGTGTAAAATATTTTGTTGGCTTGCGAATTAAACAAAGGAGTTTAAAAGAACAAAAAATAATTGAATTTAAACAAGAAAATAAAAGAAAACTCGGTCGGCTAAAAGAAGACAAAAGAGAATAAGTAGTTGGCATGGTTAAAATTGGCCAGATCAGTACAAGTAATTAACATCACCATATAAAACTTGGAAAAATAAAATAAATATAATCAAAAAATTTTAGTATAAATAAACATAATGTATAATAATTACCTTCCATTTGTTGCATTGGTGATGGCACAGTGACTTCTTGATGTTGATGATTGTTATGTGTCCATTGTTGATAACAACAGTCATCTGATACACCATGTTTTGTGTCATACTGTTGTTGCATTTCCATTATCACGTAATAACAAAACACATAAATTTAATTTTCTTTAAATCAAAAATTTCACTAACATATAAACACTTGATTAATTTAAATTTTAAAAATGTCTTGTATAACACAAGTCAAATAATCCCAACAAGTCTAACACTTGCTTGACCGAATATCTCGATGATTTTGTGTATCATCAAGGGGTAGACGTATTCCACAAGCTGTGAACAGCCAATGTCCTCACCTCACAATCTAATAGCTGACAGAAATTCAAATCCCTACAGTTTAAATTGTCTCTTTAAATTTCACTTGTTACAAAAAATTTAATATTTATTTTTAAAAATTCATAAAATAAATTCAAATAAAACCATAATACAGAAATGATAATTCTTTTGATGATGAGTGTTGATTGATGTATTTTTTTTTAAATTTAATTTTGCAAGTAAAGGGTGGAATGATGTTGATGATAGGTACCGACGGACAGAAGTGCTTTCCTTCGAGTGACTGCTTTGGCTTATCAACGGCCCATCATTTCGTTTTTCTTCAATCTTCTCCCTCTGCCTAAAAATTTTGTGTTTCCCTCTTCTTCTTCTTCTTCTTCTTCTTCATCATCATCATCATCATCATCATCTTGTTTTATTTATTTTATGTTTTTAAACGTTACTATGAGCACAATATTGCCCCTTCCAATCAAAATAAAATGAGGGAAGTGTGCAATGTGTCCTCCTTTTTTTATTTTTTCTTCATCATCATCATCATCATCATCCCTCCATACTATAAAATGATACTTGTCTTTGAGATTTGTCATCCTTTTGATGATTTTTTTTCTGTTGTTTTTACTAGTGTATGATCTGTTTAACTTAGAGTGGGACTATCTTGTCAATGAGGTGTGGTTATTCAACTATGGATCCTCCTACATTTTGGACACCCACGTATTTTTTTTATAGCTTTTAGCTTTGAGCTTGTTGGATGATAATCACAATGATGAGCTTTTCATGTGCTGGCATATTGCCTTATTCTTTTTTATAATTTTAATTTTATTGCTTCATTTTTGGGTGGAGCTTTTATTTATTATTAATTAATTTGTTGCATAATTTTATGACAAATATTTAAATTTTATATTTTATATTTCATCCAAATTAGTTGGAAAAAAATTAATATAATTTAATTTACAAATATTTATTTAATTTCTATTGATATTTTTATTTTTTTTAAGTGAAAATTTTTATGGATAATTTTAATATTAAGAGAATGCGAGTCATGTGACTTTTGAATTGGCAAGAAAATAGAAGGCGGAGTCGAGATTTGCCAAGTTCCAACCCAACAAATTAGTATACATAGTCAAACATTTTTTTTTTTTTTTTTTAAACTTTTCACGTTCCAATCTTAGTTCGTATTTGCAACAAAATTTACATTCAATAAACATTTATTTGTCTCTTCTATTTTTACATTCCACGTGGTTAAAATTATTATTATTTTATTTCCAATTAATTTATCATTTGTAAATAAATATAACATTTAATTTAATTTTTATCAAATCATTTATTTT
>JAPYYR010000593.1:22599-61073 GCA_030523065.1 Aphidius colemani
TACTTTCAAAAGATAGGAACAATTATACCGAAGTGTAAATAAATATACAAAAAAATTTATGTATAAAATATTTTCTAATTAGGCATTAATTGAATTGACAAATATTAATTAAATACTTTAGAAATAGACATTTCCTTCTAAAAAGAAGACATGGACATAATTAAATGTTATGTAAACTATTTTGTTGATTATTATATTTGTTTATCTTTCATTCTTTGACCAGCAAAATGACATAAATTTTGGCACTGTCAATTAAAAAATTATAGACTTGAAAAAGTTATACAAGGAATGTTTGAAATAATCTCTCGATATTCTTTTTTTATCCAAATTTTTCTTACGTAATTAATTAACACAGTGAATACTGAAAAAAAAAAAATACTCACTTTGTTAATTTACAAATTAAATTGACAATAATTATACTTGCATTTGGCAACCCTGAGAATATAAGTTAATAAATGAATTTAAAATATTAAAATAAAATAAAAAAAACACGATAATAATGATTATAATATTTTATTAATAATTAATAAAATAGTGTTGCTCAAAATTAAATATTAATTTAGATTTTAAGACTGAATACCATACTCAAGAATTGTTCGTAGTGAATTGTGATGACACCATCTTGATCAGTGTCATATTTTCTGAATGCTGATGTCAATGTCTAAATGAAAAAAAAAAAAACAAAAAAGCCAATTATTTATTTGTACATTTGTATATAATAAAAAAGTACTTACGTAAAGTACAATACAGCATTGAATAAAATCATCAAAATAAATTGTTCCTCTTCCTAAACGATCATATTTTCTGATGAGCATATCAACAAGACCCTCTGAGAGACGATATCCAAAGTTGTTGAGTGCTGTTTTTAATTCATTACGATCAATGTTACCACTATTATCACGATCAAATGAACGGAAACAATTTTGCCAATCAGTTACGTATTTCCATAATGCACCAAATTCCTCAAAGCTGACTGTTCCATTTCCACTTTTGTCAAACATACCTGTTGCATCATTTCCAGTTGTACTTTTATCAATGTCAAACATTCCTGATTAAACAAATAATAAACGAGAACCAGGAAATGGACATGTGTTTATGTTATAAGCAAAATTTAACTATTTAAATTGTTTTTATTATTTTTTTTATCAAGTTATTATCTACATGCTATTTCTCTGGTCCTAGTCTACATTTCCAAGCAATCCAACGACCACAAGTATTTCATTTTTTAAATTTAAATTAATTCAAGTATAATTACCAATCATCAAACGAACAGTTTCTGGATTAAATGGTGTCCAGGTGCCATTAGAAAGTGCCTGTTGAAGCTCATCAGATGTTATTGAGCCAGAACGATCCTTATCAACTCTGAAAAATTGATAATTAATTATACTTATTAATAAAAATATGATGATTATTATGACATAGAAAAAAAAAACCTCAAGAAGATAACCAAGTTTTACATGTTGAGCTTAGTTTATTAAATTATAATCAAAACAATAAAATATATTTAAGCCTTAAAGTTAAAGGGAAAATTGTTATTATTATTTTAGAGAGAATGCTATTGATTGAATAAAATAAATGATAATAATTTTCAAGATCATGTGCAATGGATATTTTGTAAACGAATGAGTCATTATTATCATATGATTTCATCATACTGTAATAATTATTTATGATTTTTACCTGTTAAAAACATCCCAGAGAAATTCGTTGCTTGGCATTGGTGATGCAAACGCCATTTTTGGAATATTTATTACTTTGGTTTAAAGAAAAATACACTATTGTTTAAACTATTATCAAAGGATGACCTCAAAAAAATAGAACGGTTGTTTATCGTAGTCGTAGATGTATCATGTAAATTGTTAAGTGTTTTTTTTTCTCGAACTATCTCTCTTTTTTTCTCTCTACGCAGCACAAACAACAACTGCCAACAGACAAAAGTTTAAAAAAAAAGTCCTATTTACATCTAGGGGGTTTTATATTTCAATTTCCGCGCCAATATTTAAAATGTTACCTAAAAAAATTATATTAGAAAATAATTTAACTGACAAATACACAAGTGCAGATAGAAATTATTTGGAATCAAGAGATTGCTTTTATATATTATACAAAATCAGTAACAATTTTTGTTTTTTTACATGTACTCTCACTCTTTCAATATAATAAAATTTGATAACTTATATTTGTATTAAGATTTTTTGTATTTATAAATTTTCCAAGCACCAATTCTGTATCTTAACCAAATGAGACCAAGATCACGACCCATTTGTAACCAACTCCAAAATGGTACAATTTTAGAGCCTTCAATTTCCATCCAATTAACAGCAATTTCAGTAAGTGGAATATTCAATTTTTGTGCAATATACAGCATTTCAACGTCAAATGCCCAACGTTCAACATGAAGTGCATCAAATAAACATTTTGCTGATGAACGTGTTAATAATTTAAATCCACATTGTGTATCTTTTATTCCACGTACACACAATGCCCAAACAAGAAAATGGAAACCATGCATTAAAAATAAACGAAAAAATGATCTTTTAGCTGTTTCATCTTTCTCTAAATGAGCTCGTGAGCCACAAACAACTGCTTCTGCATTGGCCACTTTATCAGGATTCAATTTATAATCATCTGTAAAACAACAACAATAACAAAATACCATTAAAAATTATTACCATCAATTAAATTAATGTAATACATACATCCAAGAATTTGTTGAAGACTGTCTTCTAGTTTTTCAATATCACTAAACTTTGTTGCACCATCAGCATCAGCAAAAAGAAGAACACTACCACGTGCACTTTGCATACCCTGTGTTCAATTAATTTATCATTAATAATATAATTCAGAGAAGAAAAATCATCAACTTACAAGTCTAACAGCTCCACCTTTACCACGATTATTCACCAAACCAAGTACCCTGACAGACTCAAATTTATTTGCATAACTTTGTGCAACATCAATGGTTTTATCAGTGCTTCCATCACTGACAACAATAATTTCATACTTGAAACTTGATGTTTTTCGTTTTTCTAAAAATTCAATGGCTTCGTCTAACATTGGAATAACTGAAAAAATAATTATAATATTGTTAATGCAACAATAAGGTATCATTTGTAATAAATAATAAAACAACATACGTCTTTCTTCTTCATTGTAGGCTGGAACAATAACACTCAGGTGAATACTAGAAGGATCATTTAATGATGGAAAAAGCTTTTTCTCTCCATTTTTACCATCGATATAGTATTTTTCATCCTTGTGCCTGATGACATTTGGATATGGTGATGTTATTACGTACAATATAATACAAAACTATTGATAAAATAGAATAAAAAAATTATAAATAATGTCAACAATAAAAAATATAACCTAAACAATTATTATAAACTTACTGCAGTTATAAAAAGTAGAGTTAATATGAGGATAAATGCTGCAATCATCTGCAAGGTAATCATCATGTTATTGATGATGATTCAAATAGTGTCTAAATATTATCTAGAAATATGATATTATTTATAAAAAACATTCCACGTCACTTGTGTCAATTCGGCACATAGACGTTGACATGTTTTTTTTTTGAATTTTTTTTTTTTTTTCTAATGCTTATACTGCATAGTCGGATAAGCAACTTTCTACTTACTCAAACTTGTTAGAGAGAGCATTAGCAGCATTAGAGGGTAAACAAACTCTAACAACAATAACATTGCAACAAGTAAACCAAAGTCAACAATAAACTTCACTGTTGTTGAAAATAATTAATAATAATTGAAAATGTCAAACTTTAATCAAACAGATATTATTGAAGATGATGCAGCTGATTTAAAATTTCCTAAAGGTAAAAATAATTTATAATATTAATACATTTACATCATATTGACTAATCATAACCTCTATCTAAATATTATCAATTTATAAATGACTATTATTTATTTAATGATTTTTAGAATTTGAAAATGCTGAAACACTATTGATATCTGAAGTACACATGCTTCTGGAGCATAGAAAAGCACAAAATGAATCTGCTGAAGAGGAGCAAGAAAGTATTTATGAAAAGTCTTAATTATACTGATCGTTTTAGAAAATTTAAAAATAAAGAAATAATTTCAGCAGTTAGAAAGTGAGTTTAAAAATTTATATTTAATTTTAAATAAATAATATTTATTGTTGTTAATTATTAATTTATTTTTCAGTCTATTGATGCAAAAAAAATTACACAAATTTGAGCTTGCATCATTGGCAAATTTATGTCCTGAAACACCAGAAGAAGCTAAAGCTTTGATACCAAGTCTTGAGTGTAGATTGGAAGATGAAGAACTGCGAACAATTCTTGAAGATATACACACCAAAAGATCACTATTCATTTTATAATTTTAATTATTAATTAACAATATTATTATTATCATTTTTTATAACAAATGCATTTCCATAAAATTTTGAAATAAATAAAAAAATTTTCATTTTTATTTTCTATCATATGATAAATATTTATTTCATTATTAAAATACAAAATAAAATTAACCTGAGAATTGATGATAGAGTTGGTAGGAAAAATAAGTTTACACATTACAATTAAGTACAGTAATTTGAAAATAAATAACGAATTAAAATAAGACAGTTGATACTTGGAATGATAACCAGATATTATGTCGCGAAATAATTGCGTGTAAAACGTGATTCTGATTTTGTATCACGCAATAACTGGATGATGTTGATAATATACTGGACACTGTTATTATAATCTTCATGTACCAAACACCAATTGATCTCAAAATGATACTTTGATTATATTACATCCAGTTGATGATATTCTTCAACATAAATTTTACTCTATTCTTATATCATTTCTTTTACAATCGAAATTTGAATAATTAAATAATTTTTCATGACGTTATTGACAAAAAAAGTACATAGCTTGTTATAGAAAATTTATTTAATAACTAGTAAATTAGTAGATCATATTTCTATTTAAACAAATAGTAAAAAAAAATATACATATTTCTTACAAATGCGTATCCAATTTGGTGGTATTCTGTAATATTATACCTTCTTGTTTTTCATTCATTTTTTTTCTTTATCTTGGTGTTTTATTTTTCAAATTTATATATTTAATCAGTAATATTACTATTTATTATTTTCAATTAGTTTTAATTTACAATATGTAGACATTTTGATCAATCAAGTTATTATTTTAAACATTTTTATATTGATGTTTATTTACTTTTGGGGTCAACAGTGATTGTCACCTTTGCAATTTCAATGCAACTTGGCTTACTTTACTCTATTATCTATACATAATTTATAAAACAATATATTTTTTAGTTGAAAAAGAGTCAAATTACTTTACAGTAGCTTTTAAAATTTTATGTTTGGTTGGTCATACGCACGTGCTGGACTCACGCGACTCTAGCAAGTCATGTTTCACATATATAAGTTGATTTTATAATATACTTGAGTGCATTAAAGTATCTTGTAGATTTTCTTGTCTTTTTTCCTCAAGGTTAGAATAAATTATCAGCTAAATTAAATATGTTTTTTTATAAAAAACAAAAATTTAATTATTCATACTTTGGCCTATATTTTGACCTATATTTTGAGACACAAAAAGAAAATTTAATTATTTCATTAACCAAATCTTTTATTTTTACAATTTTTTTTGATAAATTTTTTATTCTTTTATATTATAAATATATAAAGGCTTTAGTATTTTTACATTTTGATGAACTGGACTTATGACGGATAATATTTTTAAAAATATATAAATTTATCGGCCAAAAAATTGTCAAGTAGTACATCGAATTTACGATTTCTCGCGCCTGCCCTATGGACACATTATGTAAATTGGTTCTATCGATTTTACAAGAAAAGCCGCAAGTGCCTATGTAAACTTGTTGCGCATCTTCTCTAACAAAAAAATAAATACATAAATATATATTAAACTCAAAAATTATACATCAAAATTCACTAAATATTTCCAATAAATTAATTATACTATTTTAAATTTATAAAATTTACATATTTCTATATATTTTTTTTTTCATTTTACATAAGCCTTTGATGTTACAAAATAATACTTGTTTTTTAAAAATTTATTTAAAAATATTGCAAGTACATATATACTAATGAAAAATATAAAAGAAAAAAAAAAAATAGATAATTTATCTATCGGTAGAAAAATACTACATAAGATGTACTTTTCATTGTATTATTTGTCAAAGTCAAGTATGTTGATGTTTTTGCAAATCACAATATAATTTTAAAATAAAAATCACATACTTGTCATTATCAATGCTTATGATAAGACAATATATACAGGTCAAGGATGAAATGTGAAAATAATTATTTGACAAATTATTATACATAAAATCATCAACGAAAAAGTAAATCTCAAATTTCAATGCAATTATAAGTGAAAAATTGTCTTTTAATTGATTAAAATAGTCAAATAGAAAAAACTGCATAGTAAAACATACAAAAATGTTTTTTTTTTTTTTCAATTTTTAAAATTTTTTTTCCTCTCACTTTGATTTGCGTAACTTGATGTCATTTTATCGCGATATTTCCCCTCTTTGATAGTTTCTGAGTTGTCCCTCAGTATTCCTCCTCTCACAAATGCAAACCCAAAAAAAACCCAGTGTATTTTTTTTTTTTCAAATTTTTTTTTATATATATACATGTAGACAGTGTATATTCGCGGGCGCGCGCGCGCATTCACCTCCTCAGTCCTCACTCCCTCAAACTTCTCCCATTTGTTGGTGCCCTCTCATAAGGCAGCAGCAGCAGCAGCATAGCACTCTTCATACACAAATACACTGATATCGAACCGCAATCTATCGTGGATAATTCATACGTCGCAACTCGCAAGTGGTTCCCGCTTGTTTTCTACTGTACTTTTTAAAAATATAAATTATAAATTATTCGCAAAATAACGTTTAAATAAATTGAAAAATTGAAAATATATTCTTAAAATATTTACGAAATAGATAGGTGTATGTGAATTGTGCAATATAACTATTTGAAGTATATTTTTTCACTTGTACTTGTATATTTTATAACATTTACAAAGTTTATTTTATTCGTCCGTGTAGATATATATATATACTTACTTACACTACTGTTGCTGATCCTCGCCTCCTCGACGTCTCGTGGGGTCAGTGCCTGCTCGGATCTTGAGCAGGAACACCAGTGGAGATCGGATCACTCCTCTTTCTATCATTAAATTTTTATAAAATTATTTTATTTCAATCAATTTGATAGTTTCACACGACAAACAAGTGTTTTTTCATATTTAATATTCAAAAAATTACAAGATTTTCGTTTTTTTTTCGTTTTTTTTCGTCTTTTTTGTTAAACAATGTGAGTGATTTTGGTTGTTTTGATTTTTTTTTTTATTTTATTATTATTATTGTATTACGTACATTGAACTTGATATATAATTAAATTTTTAGATTGTTTTTTTTTTATTTAATTTCAAATTTGAAAGGTATTTTTTTTTCTTTTTCGATTGAGTTTTGTTGATTATTATTGGATTTTTTTAGAGTAAATTTGATGTTTTTTCGTGTGTTTTTTTTTTTATTGACAATGAAAGTTTAATTTATTTGTGCTTTTACGATTTTTTGGTAAATTAATTGAATAATTTATTGTGTTTATTTGTTATTTGACAATATTAGTATGAAAATTATCTTTTAATTATTTTTTATTATTTCGTTGAATTTAATTTAAATTAATTTTCTTTTTTAATTATTATTTTTGATGAGATTTTATTGTTTATTTAAAGTCTGATGAAAAAAAATAAAAAAAAACTATTATTTATTTAAATCCGCTTTGTTTCAATTGTATAATTCTTTTTTTTTTTTTATCTTATTTTCATTCATTTTTATTTTAGTGAAATTAAAGGTCGTGAATTTCTAGGGCGTATTTCCGATATTCGGTTTAATCCTGGGTTTCTTGGTGCATTTAATTTCTTTGACTCAGTGTTTGATTAAAAACTTGAATATATATACATCATCACTGTGAAAAGCAAAAAGTAATTATTGAAAATAGAGAAAAAATAAAAATTTTAAGACAAATAGACTTGAGAGTGTTTTAAAGAAAAGTGTGATTATAAAAGTTTGTGACTCATGTGTGAATAGACATTTAAATAATAATAAAAAATTAAAAATAATAATAATATATTAAATGTCAAGATACGTGAGGATTTGAACTTATCTAAAAGTAAGTCACATAGATTTTTTATTTATTATTATTTTTTTACGTCTTCATCTATATTCAAAGATAACAAAAAATATTCAACTTCAAATATATATTTAACTGATATTTGCTAAAGAAATTATTAATCTTTGTTTGAACATTTAAAGGAAAAAAAATAATTTTTTTCCTTTACAATTGTCACTGGTTTATAGCTATATAATATAAAATTATTTAAATTGACGTTTTTTTTTTTTTTTTATTTTAATGAGAATAGCAATATCTTTGACTCCAAATAAAATCTCAATCAATCATGAATCATATGTATTCAATTATAATAGTCAATTAAAAATTAAAATAAATTTTTTTTTCCTCGACATTCAAGAGAATTTCAAGAGCAAACTACTACTTTGAAATAAAAATTTAAAAAAAATACAAAAATTTTAAATAACGGATGAGAAAAAAAAGTAAAAACAAAATTACCGTGAATGAACTCTTTCACTGACAGGTGTAGGTTTTTTTTTTTTTTTTTAAATATATATTTATTTTTTGATTTAAGTTCAAACCATTCCATCTCCGACGAATTTGTAAATGGAAATTATAAGCTTGTCTCGCGTGTCGATATGCTCGTCCCGCGTGCTTTTTTTATTTTTTTTCCTATAATTTTTTACTTTTATTTTACGAATAAATTTATATATTTATATAAGTTATTTTTTAAAAATATTATTGTTTATATTAAATGAAAATCAATTATTTCAAATGAATTCCAGTCAAAGCACAATAATAAGTTTTGTTCTCGAAAAAAAAGCATTGATAATCCGTTTATTGCATCAATTTATATAGATTATCAAATCATTCATGATTATCGCTGTACATTTTTTCGATATTTTTAAAATTTCTATTAAATTAATCAATTCAAATGATAAATAAACATAAATTATCTGCTATTATTATTCAAATGGTATATATAGTTGTTGAGATTTTTCCGCGAAAACAATTTGTACAAGTGAAAATAAAAAGTATAAAAAAAACTTATCAGAGGAAAACAAACGTCACAGCATCATCTTTCGTTGGCTATCAATCGTCTCGACTTCATCATATAGCTTTACGTCGCCTAAGACTTGATTGTTTACACTTAATCCCGACTGATAAATACAAATAAAATAATAAAAAAAAAATGAAATAATACCAATAAGAAAATACAAATTTACTTGCTTTAATAAAGCTTTGAATGTCCACGTTAGTTTACTGAAATAAAGGTCAGTTTTTGATAGAAAATATTTAGTTATTTCATATATATGTGCATAAAGCTACGCTTATAATACAATTTGTACTTAAATAAATAATATATTATATGGAATAATTAATATTCTATGGTAAATTTTATCCCCGTGAAAATTTTACAAATAAAATAAATATAATAACATTATTAACATCAAATAAAGTTATACAAATATTTTCACAAAGCAATGAATTAATTTATTTTTGGGGGAAAATTTCAAGTATTATATACAGTCAATTTAAATTATCTTGATAATTATAATATTTAAAAAACATAATTAACAATTTTAAAAATTCACAAAGAAAATAAATAATTGTAATTAATTTTTTCCTGTGAATTAAATTTTTCAAGTGATTTAAAATTACATCTTTTATTTTTTGATTAAATTAAAATATAAATAAATGCGATAATAAAATTTTTTTCTTTTGTGAAAAATAAAGACATAATATAGGACTCATCTCGTGATAACGTTGATTTTTTTATTATATTTTTTTTTGTTATTAAAATATCTCGATGAAACTTATGAGGTATCAGGTGTAATCAAAATTTTTTTCTCCTTTCAAATCGTTTGATTTTGTATTGGGGGTGGGTTACAAGCTAAAGGGGTGGTTTTTTTTTTAATTTTATTTTTTAGATTGAAAGGTATCAAATAATTTCTGAAAGGTATAACTTATATAGTTGAAAAAGTTAGGTATACAGCCCCACCCGATTGGTGGCAACGATTTTCACTGCTTTCAAGAGGTCGTCGTGTTGAAAATCGATCGAAGCTTCAGGTTGAAGCAAAGTATAACTTAAACAAAAAAAAATACCACCCTTATTTATTTATTGTATTTTTTTTTATTTATTTATTTTTTTTATCGTACCGTGTTTTATCGTACTCTAACAATTCTAAGCATAAACATGCAAATTAGATTAGTTTTCATGTTTTTTAGCTGAAAAATACATTGGTTTTTAATTTATTTATTTTTATTCATTTCCTGTACATATTTTATACAGTTACTCCTTTTTTATTGTATGTTTTGTTTAAAATTTCGTTGGAAAATGAATTTAATAAATAATAACTCTATTCATTAGTCTAATTACACTAAATATTTGTTTTATCATTAAAAAAATGAGTTTATTTTTTCATTATTTTTTCTTATCCAAAGTTTTATTTATATTAATTTTTTTTTGTTTTATAAATATTTAAGTTTCATCGTCATATTCAGCTTTATTATTATTTTCATTATTTTTTATTATTTCTCAGGGCATATTATATCATTTTTTATTATTTTTTATTTTTTTTATGACGAACACTAGTTGTGTTTAAATTTTCCAAGTCTTTGGTACTCTGATTTTTCATTTTTTTTTTTTTTATATTTTACAAGCATCTCGTGATTGCTATGTATACGAGTGAATTACGTTTTGCGTAAACCCGTGGATTCTATGATTTACATAATTGGAAAATCGATCGCGAGAATGAACAAATGAACAAATACGTCGTCACTGACCTCCAACTATTATATATGCATTTTATTTATCACAATTTTTCACCGTGATTTGTAAAAAAGCAACAGAAACATTGTTATTATTATTATTATTTTTCATTATTTGTTTTTTTATTTTTTATTTGCCTTTAGACATCACATTACAACCTATTTTTTGCTGTTGTTTAACAATGAAAAATTTCTTTTTTGTTGTACTCTGGGTTTTGTCAAAGATTCTGGTGGAAAAAAAATAGATATCAATTGATATTGCTGATTAGAAACTTTGAATTTATATATATGATGAAATTAAAAAGAAATTAATTTATATTAAAGAGATAAAATTTTTGTATGTCAAGTTTAACGATGCATAGTCCACAGCTGATTGTGTATCATTAATGACATCAAATCGTTTTAAACTGTTTATCAATGATAACATGAAAATTATGTTTTTATTGGCTTCCAAATAATTAAATAAACATCATGTAGTATATTTATGAAGAATTTATTTATGTTTATTAATTTTTATGCCTCAAAAATTATAAAATAATTATTTAAATAATTTATAAAACATAATTATTATCAAAAGATAATAAATTATATATTAATGTGAAAATTAAGTCTTATTATTTCAATGGAATAAAAAATTTCTGGCATAATTCCAACTTTAGATAGAAAATAAAAAATTGCATCGGTATAAACATAGAAAAGGAAGTGATGTATGCCTTTCTGATCTTAATAGTATTTTTTTTTATATGTGACTGGTGAGGCTAATTTACCAAAAATTTAAAAAAAATTAAAACTAGTTTTGTGCTATTGTGTTGTGTCAGTCGATTGAAATTCGCGACATGCCCTTTTCATTTTTTATTTATTTATATTTTATATGGCTATATATGTAAATCTCTTTTTGGCAAAATTTCAACTTTTATTCTAAGTAATTTAAATTGTATTGCTTAAGTGTCGGAAAAAAGGGGGCTAAAATAAGAGCAAGGTCGAGTAAATTTTTCTTTGTACTTGATGGGTTCATTTCTGGCATCTGGTGGTTTTTTTAATGTTAAAAAATCATGAATTTTTTTGCAGTTGTTCACTTTGTCAAGTTACAAATGCAACAGACTTCAAAGTACGTAGATTAAAGTTTTATTATATTTTTTTTTATATATATACTCATCACAAGTTTTATTTTGTTTGGGATTATTATTTTCGTTTTATAATATTCCATGTTTTTTTTTTTTTTTTTTAATTTTTTTTTTTTTTTTTTTTTTTTTTTTTTTTTTTTTTTTTTTTTTTTTTTTTTTTTTTTTTTTATGGAAAGTTTATACATTGGAAAATTATGAATTTATTTTATATAGACAAGTATGTGCGTCATCTTTATGTCTGTTGAATATTTTCCATTTTGGAAATTTTCTGTTTTTTTATAAATTTCTCAAGTCCATTCATAAAATTATTTTTGTCATATTATTATTATTATAAATAATAAATTTGATTTATTAATGTGTTTGTTATTATACTCACTTAAATCAACAGAATCAAAAGAAAATTATGACACAATTTGTTAATGAATTTTTATTAGTTATTTATATTTAAAATACTTTCAACTTTTCTCCATGTTTTTCTGCTTTTTTTAATTTTTATTTCATGAAAATTGCTGTTTTTTTTCTCCCCACGAATGTTAAATGTTTTTTTTTTTTTTTTTAATTTAATTCTTTTGATATAATCAGAAGCGTTGTGATTGACACCTCAATCATAACCAGTTTTTTCCAGTTTAATTTATTTTCATTCTTTTTTTTTTTTTTTATTATATTATTACTTCAACTAATTAATATTTTCACGTTGGGATTTTTTTTCTTCTTATTATTTCAATAGAAACAAAGTCAGGTTTATGTAAATGGCAGCTAAGAGTGGTCTAACCCAAGTTACGTTTCATGAAATTAATAAAAAAAATATATTTTTTATTTATTTTATTATTATAAAATATAATAATTCAAGATTATTTAAAATACTGTTGTCAGGTTATGAAAAAGAATAGCAAGTAACTTCTAAAAGACGTTGAAAATTATTAATTTTGTTTAAAATATGTCAAGTTGAGATGAAAAGATAAAAGAAGCAGCAATTAAATGAATTTTCACCCAACTGTCTTGTCTGTTTTATGACATGGACATTATATATTCACACCAAGAGCTAAAAAAGCTCTTTGAATTTCAATAGATTAAATAAAATAAATTAAAACAATCAGCGGTATATTTATCTTACTGTTATTTCAGTAGAGAAATTACCAAATTCACGCTTGTCTGACTGTATAAGTTGGTTGAGCTGTTACTACTTATAAGAGTGCCAGTCACTTTCAGCTTTATATTTTCAATAAATAAAATAACAATAAATAATAAATAGTAAAAATTAACAAAAGGCTATTTTTCATATATAAAGAAAACACAAGTATAAAAATATATTCAAAGTAAAAAAGAAAATTGAGTTTAAAAATTTGTTTGTTCATTTATTCACATTTAGGCTTTCATTCGGTAAATGTAATTTGAATATAGTGAAAAATATAAAATGAAAACTGGAAAGTTTATAATGTTATCAGTGCATAGAAAATTGCTGAAATAAATGTGCTTCTTTTCATTAAATTTAGTAAAATTTATATGTGTGCATTGACCTTGATTGTAGATAAGAATAATTTTCCCTAAAAAGTCAAATAAAATATTTCAATATAACAAGTTTTATGATGATTAATTAATTTTTTTTTTTATTTTGTAATTTATTTAACACAAGTGCCTTATAAGAAATAAAAAAAACATATTAATTCGATTTTATATCTAAATATGCTTGTTCATAGCATAAAAAAATATCTTAAAATGCTCAATATAATTAAAGAAAAAAAAAATTAAAATTAAAATTATGAAAAAACTAGTTGAATATATATTTTTCCATGATTTTATTTAAACTTGCTTCCAAGATATATTTGATTTTAAAAGTAATTATAAAAAATAAAAAATAATAAATAAATTTACAAAGCGGGTGTCCTTATATATTACAATTATAGGCAACTTGTGAATCGAGAAAAGTTGTCTTGTGAATCGTCTGATAATGAAAACCGCTCGTCCATGCTTCTGGAATCCAGCCAGATCTTTTCTTCATGAATTTTACTCTTTTTTTATTTATATTCTTTATTCTCTTTCATGTTTTTTATACATGCATTCATGTCATTTATATATTAATACCAAAAACATGCATGTGTATATGTATTTAATATAAAATTTGCATCTCTTTAGCTACTCTCTGCGTAACTCTATGTCGATTAGCGCGTGCGAAAAACTTATTTAAAACATAATTATTTTTCATACATATTTTTTCATATAAAATCTATAAAATCATTTTTCAACATTTTTAATTCTTTTATTTATCTTTTTATTCATATACCAGTTTGAATGTATATATAAATTTATTTTTTTTTTAATTCTAAATGCAATGAAAATAATCAAAGAAAATATACTTTGAAAAAGTATAAAATGAAAAAGTTTCTTTGTCTTGTATTTTTTTTTTTTTTTCTACATTAAACTGCTTCACTAAAGTTTATTATATTTAATTTAAATTATATATCTTTATTGGATATTTAATGGATAAATAAGAGCCTCGAGAATATTCAACAGAAAAAGCTTTAAAAAGCTCAAAACGATTTGAAAATTATAGAACATACTTGACTTTTATTTTCATATTAATTTCTTTACATCAATTATAAATAGGTAAATTGTAAAATGGGTAGTAAATTACTGATAAGTGGATTAGTATTACTGATAAGGATTGGCTTATTTATTTTTTCATTAAATTTCTGATGAAAAGAAAAACTTGTATAAAAAATTTGACAAGAAAATATGAAAATTTTATTCAGTCTGATATTGTCAACTGTACAAATTGTTTTTATTATAATATAAGATCTTATTTTTTTTCATGACTATTTTATTCTCTAGTCATATGAAAAAATAAGAATGAAATGAAAAATAAAACGATAACAACAAAGTAATATGTCATATTGCAGGTCAATAGGCTTTACTTTGAGCAAGATAATACGACTTTTCATTTTTTTTTTCTCATTTTTTTCTCATCCACCTGGCTCCCGTAAGCACTCAAATACAATCAGCTAACAAGTCTTTTTTTTTTATTTTATTTTTTACAAAGTTGAGCCCAATGTAAGTACCGGTATCATTCAACACAATAGGCTTTAAAATTTTTTTATCCACCCCTTTTTTTTTCAAGCTTTACACTATGATACTTGTAATTTTTTATTTTTTTTTTTACTGACAGTTTTAAAATTCCTATTTCTGAAATCATACTGCTTTTTATTTATCGTTTTTTATATTTTATTTTAATGCTATATCAATGAGGTTAATTTAAAAAATGTGTTTACTGCATTTAAAAATAAAAAAAAAAAAAAAAAACAACTGGATTTTACAAATGATAGTATAAAAAAACCAGTTGTTTATGTTATTATTTATTAATTTATCGTGATTTTATTCAACCTGTCAAAATATTAATAATATATTTAATAAATTTGAAAAAAATTTTCTAATTTTTTTTTTCTTTTTGCTTCATTTATTGTTTGTACTTTTGTGTTGCTCATTAAGTTTGTTGGGTGTCCTTTCAAGCAATGCGCACGCGACATCAAGTAGTATAGATATATATTATGGAAGACGAAGACGATTTTAAACCCGTCTTACTTGAAGCAGGTGCGCCGGATGCATTCTATGCATACCAGGTCTCAAAAGTCTCACCGTCGTCTCCCCGTCTTTTATATATCATCAGACTCCTCTGGTCACAATTTTATATCTTGCTTCTCTTTATTCTCTTAATATTCCTCATTCTCTTTTCAATGTTGTGCATCTACTTGTTTCATTTTGTGCCCACACAAAGAGACAAATGCATTTTTATATATTTTCAACTAAAAAATATATCATTTTTAGTTTTTTTTTCATATAAAACAGCAAAGAATAAATAAATCTTTTTAATTATTTTTTCATTATATATATACGCATGTATAATATAATTTTTTATTATACGTATATTTTATTTATATAAAAATTCAATCGACTATTATATGCGGATACACTTGATGGGTTTCTTTTTGGTCTAGATCAAATGAAAATAATTAAAAATTCTACTCTCTGCTGTACAATGCAAATATTTTTTTTAATTTTTTCCATTATTACAACGAGCTTTTATTTTTTTATCCTAAATATAATTTATTTTTGATGAATTGCCATTGATATTATCACACTTTAAATGTATATGACTCGAAAAAATAGGTAATTCATAAATATTTAATTTTTTTTTACCCTCGTATTTGAAAAAAAATTGAAAAAAACATTTATATTATTTTATTTTCTGTCTTGTTGTTGAAGTCAATGAAAATTTACAGGTAAATACATACGTGACTTATTTTTATTTATTTTTTTTTTCTTTTGGTCAGATAAGGTGACTTTTCAACCTCACTTCCGTTTGTCGTGATTTTTTTATTTATATTTATTTATTTTCTATTCTTTTTCTCTTTATCACTTACAGCAGTGGGAAAATTTTTATCACATAGGTTTATCTCAATGACATTTTAGATAATGTATCAATTTTTTTTATTTTTTCAAATCATAAGTTGACAGTTATGATAAAAATAATAAGCAGTAATTATTGCGTTATTATAAACGAGTTTTTTTTACATATTATTTTCATTTAATTTTCAAATAATTCATATCATAAATTGTATTTAATAATAATAATTATTATTATTAAAAATTTTCTGTCATAAAAATTATAAAATCTAGTAAAACAATATTTACAAATATGTTTGAGTTGAAATACATTTATCAATTTATTTAAAACGAGTCAAACGTGATATACTAATTTATCAAACATCCAAAAGCTTTTGAAAATTTTTATTTGACGGGGAGTTTGAAATTTTAATCGTTAAATTCACCAGTCGATTTATCGTATTAATTGGATTCGTTGTCAATGTAAATATCCATGAACATTTAAATGTAGGTCACAGGGATTTCCTGAATTTAGTTTTGAAATTACACTTGATATTAATCGATAACTTTAAACATAAATTGATTTATATAAAAGAACATTTTAATATTCTTAAAATATAATATCAATTGACAATAAAATTATAGTCAGTATTTGCAGCGAGTTGATGATGAAATCCTCTCGGTATATAGCCAAAGAGGCACACTCATCTTCAAAGAAAATTCGTCACGTTTTTATTTGTCGATTCGAAACACGAACGATCGTTATACTACTGAATATCATCAGCAAAAAAATTATTGCATTTAACTTGAATTTCCCTTGACATTTTTGTTTTAACGTTGTCACTTTTTTGTGATTTAAAATTATAATATTTTTACTTCTTAAATTTATTTTAATATCGAATTAATTTTTTGCTAATTTTTTTTATAATTACAACATTCATCTCTCAGATATTATTTATTAATTTGACGACTGTCAAAGTAAATACATTAATTAGATAAACCAACAAAACTCTCAATAAAATTTCCAATTTTTTTTTAAGATAAATAAATAGTATATTTCTAAATTTCGTTAATCTGTATTTATCTTTTTTTGTTTTTCATGTCAACCAAAAAGTTTAAACACTTTTATAAATAATAATCGCGTATATTTTTATTGTATTATTTGCACAATCAATTTACAGCTGGTCCCTTGGGTAACGAAAACTTTATTTCAAGTAACTCGATAAAATTATTAATTAACTTTTAGAATATAAAAGTTTGCCCACAGTATTGAAAAAAAGTCTCGTCATAATCTTTTATCCATTGAGTTGAAAAAAAAAGTATATAAAACACAAAAAAAAAAATAATATCAACATTTTTTAATCCAAGTTCATCAAAGAATATCTACAGTAAAATGACTTTTTTAAAAATTCATTTATTTTTTACATTTTTTAACGTATATTTTAATCCTTTTTCTCTTTGTCACAAACAATATTTCCTTTATTTTTTTATATTAAAAAATATTTGACGCCCAAATAAAAAAAAAATAGAAAAGTAATAAATGTATGAATAATAAATAAAAAAAATTAAGTCAATAATTAGTTTTTAATTTATTATTATACATATGAAGGTTGAATTTTAACATGACAAAATATATGGAAAAAATAATAATAAAATATAAGATAGGGTGAAATACATAGAGGAGCTTTTAGGGTAGAAACAGTAAAAGAAAGAGAAAAATAAAAAAAAAGACATTATAAAAAGTGCGATGACTATGTGTGAGTATATTTTAGAATATATATGCAAATTTTGTATATGTAAAATAGCTAAAAGCACGCACAAGCCAAAGCTTTCAACTTTGAAATACCATAGAGTGTTGAGAATTCATTATTTGTTTGTGTACTTATTCTTGCTTATTCACTGCAATATGTTTCTATTCTTTTTTTTTTTTGTGTTATCTTTATACAAGTATTTTATTATATAGAAAAATACTACTTTACTGTTGTACTTTCCCTTTAGTAATATTCAATGTTCTTGTCCATATCGAAGGACGAACTTGAGAAGCATTTAGAAACACAATAGCAAATGTGCAAGCTTCGAGTTATTGATCATCCAACAACTGACGCACAGAGAAACCGTTTGCCGCAGGTGTATTAAAACCCCTTCAAACAATATATTTAAATTTTTTTTTTCCACAATATTCAAAACAAAATCAAACAACGGATTTTTAATTTTAAATTCATTTTTCATCAATAATTTATATATATTATTCATTTTCTCTTCATATATTCTCAACTAAAACTAATTTTAGTTTGTAATTAAAGTTTCAAAATTAACTCATGAGTTTTACAAAATTCTATTGAATATTTTTTTTTTTTTATTTGATTTTTAAAGTTATATTGATTATTAACTCATGAAAATTGTTTGATAATTTTACATGTTAATAGTTAAAATACAAATTTATACATCAAATTAAAATTTAAAAAAAATTCACTTTTAAATGGAAAAATAATTTATTGATTTTGTTGTTATTATTATTGAAAATTAATTTTAAAATCATTCAACAAAATTTGAACTTAAAAAATCAATTGTCAAAATTTGATTTACTCATGTGTGCACGTTTATAATAACTTTTCCTTATTTTAATTTTATTTTTTAATGTCAATTTAGTTTATTCATTTAATACTGTCACTAATGATATCACTTGACGATTGTTCACAATCAATATTACGCTGCGTTATATTGTAATATGCAATACACATTGTGTTTGATCATTATTCTCAACAACTTCTCATATAATACATGCCAATATAAACCACCACATGCTCTAAATTTTGATCTATCCAGTATCATTGATGTATCTATCAATTCACTGTGATCGAATATTTTGATGCTTAATGTCAATCAATTTTTATATACAACATCAGTCATTATATTTTTTTTTGTTATCAATATTTTGATTATTATCAATAAACAATCGACTCTTTTAATTTCACATGTGACCTATTTTAAAGAGTCGAAAAATAGATGAAAATTATTCACAATCCTATTAGATTGTTTCCCTGCAGCTGTAAAATAAAAATACGGATAATATCCAGGGGGGTTTGCTTTATATATCAACCAATTTTCAGAAATTTCCAGCTTTGCATTTTTTGTTTATTTAATAAATGGAAAACAAGACAGTAAGGTATGTCTTTTGCACGAATCTGATTATAATTCAACATGTCAATGAAAAATATATTGCAATTTATATTATTTAATAATTATCGATAAATAAAAACAATATATTTGCATAGTTAATTGTTTATTTTTTTAAATAGTTTGAAAGTCTTATTTTATTTGTTTTTGCTTTTTTATTGTTTTGTTATATTTGTACGTGCGTAAAATTAAAAATGCATTAATCGAAAAGACAGGATGTGTCGAGACAACGATTTCCCACATTTGTTTTCATGGCGACAATGTGATAACTGGCTAATTTTATATTCGCATAAAATATAAAATTAAACAACAGGCAAAACGAGCTTTTGATTATTTGATTTTGTTTTTTTTTTTAATATACAAAAATAACATTTAAAAATAAATTTTTCATATAAAAATATTTTAAATATAAATAATTAAATATTATTTGCAAATATATGAAGCTTAAAATATAAATTTCTTGAATAATAATTAAAATTTTTAATAAAATTTTAAATTATCAAGTTGAATATTCATGTCTCTAATTATAAAACACAATGTATAAGGTTTTTTTTTTGCATCTTGAATTACTTAATCCTACTTGAACCTTATATTACCTATTTTTTGAAAATATTTCTCTGTGAATCAGCAGCTGTTTTATGTAGTTTCACTATTATAAAAAAAGATATAGAACGATGAATTTATACAAACCGGTAATCGAGGCGGATATATGCAAAACTAATTGTGGGCTTTAACTTAGATGTTGAATCATGAAATCAATGAATATTAAAAAAGAAAAATAATTTTTAATCAATGTTTCCCCAATTTTATTATCCCATTGTTTATCTATGCTTGTAAATTTTTTTTTTCATGTTCACTGGGTATTATTATTTTATCGGTTGCAATAATTTTACTTTATTTTTTATTTTTATGGGAAAACGTGTTTTGCCTTTTTTAATAGATTGTCATGTTTTTACATGCAATAGTATCATTATTATTGTTATTTTACAACTCGTCATGACGTTATCAGAATAAAAGAAAAATTGCATTTTATTTTCGTCATTATTATTATTTTTTACTCATCATTTTATTACTTTTTTTTCGCAAATTATTATGCTTGAATGAGAAATAAAATTTGTGAGGTTGTAATCTTGTGGAAAATGTAAATTGATGACTGACAATAATGATTTTTATTTTTTTTGCTGTTTAGGGGGTTTGTCTTTTGTTAATGACTTTCTTTTATTTTAATAGCTATTTATCTTGCCAGTCAACAATTTACTAAACACGTTCGATTAAACTCCAGTGTGCTTAACGACTTACTTTCTGTAATTTATTTTTTTTTTCAAATTGAAAGTTAAAATTAAAAATGAAAACTCTATTTTTCTTGAATCAATTTTATTGACAAATATTTGGTGAAAGAAAAAGTCAAAAATACAAGTATCATTGCAGAAAATTTGAATAAAAGAACGCGATATAATTGAAATTCATTTATTTTGAGTTAATACGTACGTTGAGCATACTATTGACTTTTTCTGTCTTTAATAGTTTCTTTTTTTTTTAATTTTTTTTATCAATCTATTATGTCACTGAAATGTAGGTTAAATAAAAAATATAAAAATATAAAAAAACAATAATAAAACAATAATAATTCTCATGAAAAAAAGTTGACAAAATAATCAATCATTATTTTTTTTTTTTTTTCAGAAGAAATATTTTTTATTTATTTATTTTTTTTCCAAGTATATATAATTAATTAACTTTTTCACATCAATTTATTCGCAAAGATAATCAGAATAATTTTTATTTTTCCTCTATCTTAATGATAATCAGTTATTGAATTTTTTTAATTTTATAAATTAACAATTTTATTTCGCGTGTTATCATTTAATAGCCAATAGTCAATATCTCAAAATACAAATACCATTATTACTATAATAATTTTTATCATCATTTTTTAAAAAAGTTGAATAACATGTGTGTGTTTGTGTGATGGAAATAAGATCTTGGATCTAAGCACTTCCCCTGAACTGGCGCCAGTACGAATTACGCAATTTCATATCGGCTTAAGGCGATAATAATACTGAATATTAACATTCACCATATATTTATAAATTTATTGTTTGTGTGAGTGGAAGACTTTGCTTCACGACAGATTGCCGCGAGATATAGATAAATATCAAGATGTGCGCGACACTGCCACACTCAGATAAATCCATTTAAAAAAATATATAAAAACAAAAAAATCTGTGGTATTAGCTGCCTGTCAAGACACATGCAATTCGTTTTTTTTATTATTATATTTTACATTATTTAAAATATTTATATTTTTTTCAATATAAACAAGCACAATATTATCTATTATTTTTCATAAATATTTATTAGTTTTTCTTAGTTAATTTTTTTAATTTAAAATTACTTTTAAATTTGCTTATTTTTATCGCTTAAATTTCATAACTTTTGTTAGCTATTTGGTTATATTAATTTTGTTTTTTGATAAACTATTTAATATTCATATACGGAAAGTTGTATATGCATTAAATTGACACTATATTTGTATCAAGATTAGTGTGATACTGGTTGCAAAACGTGCTGAGTTTATGACACCCTCGTCATGCTAAAATGTCCAATGTTTGGTGATGTCAGGTAAAATAGTCTCTCTTGTTTCACATTTATTTACAACTTTGTTATCATCATTAAAATGATACAGTAATATACCCACCAGCATCACTATTGTTGTGTCACTCATAATTTATACAATTAAATTAGAAACGAAATAAAAAAGCGGAAATTAAAAAAACATAATTATTAAAAAGCAAAATAATCATAAAAACTATTTGATAAAATTATATTTATTATTTATTCAAAGTATCTGTATCCAATAATATTATCGAATATTCAAGAAGACAGCCAATTAAATTTACAGTTGGCTGAAAATATGATTTGACTTTATTATTATTTATCAATAATCTTTTATAATAATTTTCATTATAATAATAATGATAATGATGATAATATTTGTAGATGTAAATATAGATTTTGTATGTTGATTTTATAAAATGCAAATTCATGTACTTTGTGTTGCTGTTTTGTTATAAAGATCACTATCTATGCAATTCAGTTTGTTCATCATTATTATCAAGTATATTAGTTTATGCACTTATTGAATACTCTTGTAACAATGCATTGTACAATTTGATTTAGGCAAACTTGTGTACACTCTATGTCTCTATGGCATCAGCCTTGATACTTTTGATTGGTTTTCATTGACAATTTATTGTCCCACTTGTTATTAACAAATTAAATTAATTTTTACTTTTTTTAAACATTTATTATTTTTAAAAACAAAATATTTATTAACATTATATAAAATAAAGTTGTACGTGATCCAAGTGTTGATTTTGTTATCAAAAAATACTCGTTTTGTAAATTCCAATTCTTTCTGAATTTAAGTTTTATATTTTTATACATTTTATTTTGTAAAAATGTACAAATCCATTTTATCGTTCAAATAATGTTATTATTTTTTTTTTTGTATTTTTATATTTTTAAATCAAAGTTGTAAAGAAAATTGTACAAAGTTATTTTTCTTAAAAATCACACAAATACATAAGAATCTACGTGAATTTTTTCCTTGTGTATTAGGGGTGAGGGTGTGTTATGTGAAAGATAGTTGAAAGCTTGGAAAATCCTTTTTGTAATCATGAAATGCTCATTCCCCTATAATACTTTTAGATATATTTTTTTAAGAAGGGTAGAACTTGTTCAAGATGGCGTTTAATCATATTGAATCTATTATCTTTGATGGATTATTTCTGCGATGCAATAGTGGTTCTATTTCTTTTTATTTTTCCTTTTTGAATAGCAATATTTTCTGTCTCTGTATTAAAATGAAATGTATGATATACTTTGTAACGTTTTTTGATGAGATGATCTATTTCAAATATAGCAATTTTTAAAAATCAGATTTTTAGATTATTATATTTTTTTAATAA
The DNA here is from genome assembly GCA_030523065.1 of Aphidius colemani. Classification (NCBI taxonomy): domain Eukaryota; kingdom Metazoa; phylum Arthropoda; class Insecta; order Hymenoptera; family Braconidae; genus Aphidius; species Aphidius colemani. Next base: position 46,190 of record JAPYYR010000593.1, read on the forward strand.
TTAATTTGCACTTAAAATCAACATGAAAATAATAACTCATTCCCTTTGCTGTCAAATTATAAAAATAATTATTTTTTTTATCAACTATAAATTGTTGTTCTTTAAATTTGCTGTGCAGTTAATTATTAATGTAAATATTTACAAGCACTTTGATGATCATTGGCTTGATTATGTCGTGAACGAAAATGAAAAAAAAAAATGTCCAATTGGTTTTGTTAATTAGACCAATGAATCTATTTCGTTTTGCTTTTTTAAAAAAAGGCTATTAAAACAAATGGACAAATTAATTTGTTTCAAATGAAGAGTTAATTTTAATTTCTATTTTTAATTGTTTGTTGCAGATATTTTGACAATGCTTATCGAGCTCCAGGATGATGTGGGATTTAAATTATTTCAAAGTGCAAAATTAACTGTTTGTATAAACAGAGTAAAAAAAAGTATCAAAAAAAGTTCAGGATAAAATAATTATACCATGAGATACAAGGAAGATATTTATAAAAAATAATCCAAACAATCTTTGACGCAAGTGGTTTTGACATAACAATAAGTAAATTATAAAGAAAAAAAAAAATTGATGAAGAATCAAGATAGAAGGTGATCAAAGTGAACAAAGAAACACAATTGCGTCTTGAAGTTGGAAAATTTTTATTAAGGTAAGAAATTTTTTATTTATTTCTTTAAATTTTTTTTATAAAACTTTTCAATTTTCCAGTAAAATTTAAATTCTCTTTTTTTTTTTAAATTAAATTTACTAACTTTATATCAAATTTTCAATGATTTATAAAGCATTGTTGACATAAAAAAAAATATTTTCAAAAGTAAAATATTAAACATCAAATATCAACATACTAAAAATATTTTTTGAAACTTTTCTTTGTATTATAATTGATATTTTCAGTATATTGTTTATTCATTTTTTTTAAATTAATAAAATTTTTTTTATTCTCAAAAAACTATGTTAATCAATTACACAAAGAACATAGTAATAATTTTTTTTTTTTGTATTTAAAACAACAAAGAAATTGTGATTTCCATGACGTCACAAGTGAACGATAAATTTTCATAGATAAAAGTCGATATAATCATTTTATTTGAAACAAAAGATGATAAAGAACAAACAACTTGAAGAATTCTTTGAAAAAGTCTTATACATTTCTTTTTTTTTTCTACCACTCGGTATTTTTTTTTCCCCATTTATTTTGCATGAATTTTCACGTAAACGATCCTCTTCATTTTACGACGGTGTTTATTGACCGAAAATGACGCTTTTTGTTCTCATCTAAATATCGATTTTTTGATAAGCCTGTTAAGTACCATTTCATCGATTTCCAAACGTATAAAGTTACACTCAATTTTTCAAGCCCTTTTTCTTGTCTCTTTTATCTTTTTTTTTTATCTTTCATTTAATAACACTCAAACTTGTTGTATATTTTCTCTTGAAATTCACAATCCAACTAGAACAATTACCGACAACAGAACGAACAATTGTCGTACAATTTTATGCTCTGCATATATATTATTAAAAAATTAGTATAATAAATGATACTTTTTTTATTTAATTTGAAATTCATTTATCTGCATAAAATAAAAAAACATTATCATCATTTTTATTTCTGTTAAACTGATAAAATCATCAAGATTGCATTGAAAATAATTGATAACAATAACTCACTATTTTTTATGATCATTAATGATAAATTTACGCTACTCGACTGATATAATTTCTCATAAATTATAGCAATCTTAATAATTTTCTGACAGCTGTTTGTTATTATAAACAATTTTTCCATATTATTATTGATTGACTCTTGAATTTGTTGTTTTTCTTTTTCAATGAAAATTGTATGAAATATTTTTTGATGGATTTATAAAAAATTTCATGCATCAATGATAGATGATGTTGTTAATTTATTTTATACATCTGTATATTTTTTATCTTGAATATTGTATTTGTGTCAAGCTCAATTGACATAATGTACTTTAAACTTGACAACTATTGGTAACATTCATCTTTCTCAATGAGAAATTAGTCAATTTGATGTCATCCAATTTCAAATTCCCTATACAGTGTATCTGCCATTGAGTTGAGACAATTTATTTTATTTTTAAATATTATTTTTGTTTTTATATCTCAAAAACGTTTATCTTTTTTCATTTTATCAATTGAATTATTTTTAAATTTATTTATTTATTACATTTAAAATACATGCACATTTATGCCAACATAAATGACACACCCATTTTTAGAAGTAAAGTCATTTATAAACATGAAACTTTTAGCTTCTTGGTAAATTTTCAAGTTGGTCATTGCTCTCAGGGGGTTGAATGTATATATACAGTAGACTAAGACCAGTTCGAACGATGAACTTTGTTCGTGACTGGTCGCAATTTCACCCCTAAATTATGTATATATATATACAGTTGTATTTACGAAGACAAAATTCACCCTCTATGCTGTATATTCACCCTGCCTACGCTTTTTTTTTTTTGCCTTGTTTATATTCCTTGAATCTTTCCAACAGCATCGTCCTGCTGTCGTGGTGGTGACACTCAAGTTTCTGAAAGACGAACCCCTAGATGTCATACCACACTTTCAATGACTATCCACTCGTTCAACATATCATCTTGCTTTATCTTCATCATGATCACTGCATGATAACTATATTTTATTATGCTGACAGCTTCAACGATGATATTTTTCTTTTTTTATTTTTTTTTTTACAAATTTTTTCAACACAAAAATATCTACGTAAATTTACATTTAATTAAATTTGATTTATCGTGTTACAAGATAATTTACTAATCAGTTTATCATTTTTATAAAAATTTAAATTAGTTTCATAAATTAGTTGACTAGAAAAAAAAATGACAATCGATTCTTGTTTTTTTATTTTTTTCCTTTCTTATAAAATAGAACTACTTACTGGTCATCAATCGGCTTGATCGATTCCAAATGATTTGAAACGAATTTCTTTAGACACAAAAAATATCTTTTTTTATTTTGCCGAGTAATGTCTCAGACATATATACTTACTTGGAAAAAAAGGACCATATATCTATTTTTTTTTTCTCTCAGAATAGAGCATAGAAAAATCTACAGCCAAAGTATTTTATTTTTTTTATTTATTTCTAGTAGAAAAAAAAAAAAAATAAAAACAGCACGTTACAAGTCTTTTTACGCTGTTTGAAAATCAATTGAAAAGAAGAAGATATATTTCATTGATTTATTCCAGTTTATCTTTCAAAGTTATACAATTTTATTTTATGAAATGGGCCTCATTATTTTCATGGTTTATGAGATGATATACAGTGTAAAGTTTCAACCTCATTTATTCAATTCATTTGACTCATTTCACGTGCAAGAGTCAAGTTTTTATTTTTCTCTTCCTTCTTAACGTATCTCATCCCTGAGGCATCAATTAGACCAGTAGTTGGTACATACACTCGACCAGACGACTTCTTCTTCCAACCAACAATATAAAGTCACGAAATTTCTTGCGGTCACACCACAATCAATTGTACACCAGCATATGCTCTTAGATAAGAACAAAAATACTAAAAAAGTTTTTAACAAAAAAGAAAAATAAAAGCAACAATAACAACTTGAATTAAAAACAAAAATAAAATAACAATTTACCGGAAGTGACGTATACAACTGTCATTTTGGCGTAGGAAGTTGGTTGTGAGTAGTTGCTTCCTTCATCGTGAACGTCAATTATCTTGACACATAATTTTATTTCAACGTTCATCCCCTCAATGCTAGCTGATGCACTTAGTAAAGGCATTTTTTTTCATAAAAATCTCATCATCGTCAGTTAACTGTGACAATAATTATAATATATTTTTTTGCAAATTAAATTATCGTTATTATAAAATATAACACAAAAAGTCTACATGACAAAATGTTGAATAGAAAATTTTTCAATACATAAAATAATAATTATTTGTTATTTTAAATTATGTAATTTTTTTTTCCAAATTTTTTATTAATTATTTATTTGTTGGCATAACTTTGTTATGTTGTTTTTGACTTTGTATATTTGTATCTGCATGTGATTGATGAAGGTTTCAACAGCACAAACATTTGAAACATTGAAATATTGGCTCTTTGAAATAACATGGAGACCTCACAGAGTCTATACATAAGTTTACTAATGAGCAATTCAGTAGTTCGACAGGTGCTTAATCCTGCTGTGTTACAAGGATTTGTTGTATCGCATTTTACAAAAGACCAGCATCATCGATATTCACTATCCACTTGTATTGCACTCTAATTGTTTATCTCTATATTTATTTATTTTTATTTGATTAGTCTACCAAATGATAATCCCGTTCATACATAAATATCAGAATTGAAAATTGATCAGAAAAGATGCTGAATGTCATGATTAGTATTTTATTTATTTTTTTTTTAAATTTCCATCAATCAAGAAAGACTAATTGTATATGTAAAATAAACCCTTTGGGTTTAGCTTGGGTAGGAAATTATACGACAAGATTTAATTAGCAAAGTATTCCTTTCTGTATAATCAAATCAGTTTAAATTAAGTTTATGGTACTGTTAATCTCACTGTAGCTATTTCTGTTGGCTCGTAAATGGTCAAATTTAAATTAAACAAATTTTGTTCTTCAGGTACAGTTTTATTCCTCTTCTGTATCATTTAATTGTAAATTATTTAATATTGTTTAAACAATTGTGAAATGTTTTTCATGATATAATTACACCAAAGAGACTATAAATATTAATTTTTAATTTTCCTTGTCTGAGCAACAACATTCAACTCTCTTATACATCAAAATAACAATGAAATAAATTTTCTCTGTAAGATTATTTCGAGAAAATTCGATAGTTACTAGTTTTTCGTGAAGAAAAAAATATTAAATCAAGACCTGAACTTTAGTTTGAATTTGCTATTCTGCCTTGATGGAATTTTTTTATTTGAAAAAAAAAAATATTTTTCTTGAGGATTTAATCTTTTGGAAAAGTTAATTTTTCATTTTATTCAAATTATTTTTTTTTTCATTCTATCGGGTTTTTATTGTTCCTAAGACTTGAGACATTCATAAAAATAATAATCAATCATTCTTTCAAATGGATTTAATAATTTTTTATTAAAATACTTATTTAATAATGCCAAAGTATACAAAGATATTATATAGAGCCGGCAGTCTACACAATTTTTCATTATCATATTTCAAAATCATAAAATAACCAGTGCAACAGATTGTCAGTAAATTTTATATAACCAAAAAAGCTCTTTATAAATGCACTTTTATGTGCTCAATTATTTAACAGCTTTTCAAAATCATATTGATATGAACTCCCATCTTACATAAATTCACATAAATCATCATATAATATTTCACTTTTGTATTCAAATGAAAACAATAATCAAAGTCCTCTTAAATCATTTTAGCCCACCTATCGAAACAAAAAGAAAAAAAAAAAACCTTTCTCTGTATGATAAATATTATATTGTAAATTCAAAAATTTATAAAAGTAAAAATCCTTTAACTTTGAAATTTAAAAAGTCAAGTATACTTTGACCTACATAATCTAAAATATGCAATCAAGTTTACTTGGATATTATTATGTACAGCAAAGAGCATAATCAAACATTTGTGAGGTAGTTTAATTAGGACTAATCTAAAATGATGTCGTATAAATAATATCATACGTAGGTAGTCATAAGGGCGTGTACATGAAAGTACAGAGTTGTGATATCTATACAGAAATTGTATTCTTGATATACACAAATATATATATCAAAAAGCAAAGTTAATCACCGCAGGTAGTATCAAAATTATAACTATGTTGCATCACTGATACACGATACACATGGTGTTTCATGTCAACCACACCCGTGTGTTATTATACTCGCTTCCAATACCTATTGACACGACATAAAATCAAGATATTTTTTCAATAAATCAGACTCAACAATCTTTCATGTTACAACATCCATGTGGAAATATTTGCAAAATATTATACATTCATTTGATTCACACAGTTTTTACGATTAAAAAATTTACCCTTTTTGGCTTTTTCATTGAACTTTTATATATTATTTTTCATTATATGCAATGGTTGATTTGTATTTCCGGTAATTTTTCATTGCTACCCACGTTATGTATTTGAAAAATCAAGTTTATTATAGTAAGTTTCAATTGCTGACATTATAACACCATGAGTCAAGGCTAATCTTACAACATTGTATGCACTTTATGATCAATGGCTATGTATAAAACGAGCCTACTCAAGCGAATCATCATCTTTGCACATTTATACAAGTATATATATCATAAGTAATTCATTTTGTACTGGACATGTTACTTTGCAGGTATAATCATACAAAAAAATGAATAAGTGATCGGCACATACTCACACATTTCCGGCAGATTTATTTCGAAAGAAAATACATTCATTAATTGGCTAATCGGTTTCTTTCTATTTTAATTGATTTAAATTTTTTGTGGAAATCTGTGGAAATAATATAAATTCTCATGTTTTAAATTATTATTTTTTGAGTAGTATAAATTTATTTTAATATTTGACATTTATGAGAGTGTTTTTAAATTAGGCACTTGATGGGATATGAATGTCTTGAGATAACTGAAGTGTTTTATGTTGTGCATTACTATCTATTATCCAAAAAAGTCATAAAAACTCATAACGTTGTTGTTGTTGTTGAAGAAAAATATGTATGTTCAATAGAAGTATTACAAAAAAAATTTATTTAATAGCTTTTTGACTGAATTTCGTTACAAGATTCTCAAAAGACTTGATATTTTTTTTTACATTTTTTTTTTTTTGCACTGTAAAATCTTGCCCATGACCTGGTACTTACATTAACCACTGACAAAACCATAATATATATTTCTTGTAAAATCCTTATTGTAAAAGAGAATTGGCTTTTTTATATTTTTTTTCGATATTTTGATTTTACGCCCAATAAAAATATTTACATCAATTTTTATTCTTCAATAATGAAAATATTGTATGCAATTTATTTAAATTTTTATATTAATAATTTAATTATAATAAATTATATGAGAAATATATAGAAAGTAGATAAATAGCAATCTCAGCAACCCACACAGCATAGATTATCATCATCATCATCATTATGTGTCGGCAAATTTCTCGTGTGCTTTTTCAAACTTGTATATATGTTAAGTTTAAAATACATACATTTGTATTTTTATATGTACATATATTTGTGTACCTACTGTTGGAGTGAGGGCTTCTAAGAAGCTCACAAAATGTCGTCAACGAATAGGTCATCCGGGTATTATTGTCGTTTATTCAAACGAGAGAGTACTCACGGGACAATCGGTACTTCCGGTGTTGGACCGTTAGACAATCAGGTCGCGGCAGTATTGTCCAATCAAACATACAGCTTTTTTTTTTTCTTTTATTATAACTCTTTTATTTTTATTTTTATTTTTATTTTTACTACTGTTGTATCTATTATTATACGCTTGGAATTTTTTTCTTTTTGCCCATTTTATTTTTCGATCAATGGGAATCATCGATTTGAATTTACATTCAGTAATTCTTGAAGAATATACAGAGCAAGTTTTTAAAAAATATATATATCAATAGGTGGTTCAATGGTCTGTGTTGTACCATCTTTTATATGGAATTTGTTGTTTTACAATTTAATAGCCAGTTGTAAAATTGCGCACCAACTATTCTGACAATAGAAGAGAAACAAAAAACAAATACCAATAAAACAAGAGACATAAAAAGAAAAAGAAACGTCAAACTAAATGATAAGGAAGTAACAAATTGTCTAGGTAGATGAGGTCTGGTAACTACTGCATATAACTTTTTTTTTTTTTTTTTTTTTTTTTTTTCTTTCAATTCCTCATCATCTTGATAATCTGTATCATTGCGTGTTGTTGTTTTTTTTTTCTTTGCAATCAAAATTAACTATGATTTCATTTTGATGATAAATCTGTATATATAAATTTAAAGAATTTTTTACTTTGATATAATTCTGGTGCTTTGAGAGAGTGCCTTTAACGTCAAGTTTGTTATTTAAAAATTCCACAGATTTACTTGAGAATTTTCACCGGAAATTCCTCAAGTCATATTTTTATTTTATCTATAATTTTCTCTCTTGTATCCTGCATTCATACATGCGTATTTCTTGAAATACTTAAAAGCTATCTGTAGGGAACATATTAAAATATCTATTAAAAAAAAAAAATTACAACTTAATTATCGTTAAAATAATTGCAATGTTGTTAATAATAATAATAATAATGAGTTAGACAATGATTTATTTATGAAGAAAAAAATTGAAAATCAATTAAAATCTTGCTAGGGAGTTCGATTAGAGGTACCCTGTGTTAGCTGATTCCTAAATATTCGAAAAAACATTAATAAGAAATATATGTTTAGTTATTATTTCAAACAGTATTATTATTATTTATTCACTGCAAATTTTGTATGAGCTTTTGTCTTGGGGTTTTCTGAATATTCATCAAGTGAGGCTTAATGTTGGCTCGTAAATTTACCGAGAATAATAGAAAACTTGAATACTCAAATGTCATGACAGTGCATTAGTCTGGTCATTTTGTTGTTCATATTCAGATTTAATAAATTCATCATGAGATGTAGAAGCTAATTTTAAAAAAATTGAAAAGAAAAAAAGCAGTTTAATTCACTTGTTCTTGATAGTTTCATCCAAGATTCGAAATGGCAATAAAATTTATAAAGATTTTGCAAATTAGACCACTGCTAGTAGCAAAAAATGACCTTTGTTAATGACAAGCTTTCATGGAGCTTTATTCAAATTATTTTTTCAAAGATCATCATCAATAATTGACACAAAAAATGTGCATCAAACTAAATCTCACTGTTTTTTCTTGACGAGTTGATATATTTCAAATTTACTAAATAGAAAATATGTTAATCATATTTAATCAACAAACTTGAATATCATGATTCACTAGACATAGTTTGTACTTTGTCTTGGGCCTATATAATATTGTCATGGCCACTTGTGCACGAACAAAACCACCTCGAGTGTTGAGTAAATACTGTCTGAGCAATTTGTTTATCATCTATTTGTAACCGTGATACTCTTATTTAAACCGAAATTATAATTCCCTATTTAAAATATTATATTTACAATTTTTATTGAATGAAAATGAGGAAAAACAAAATACAATTTTTATGACTAAAGTAATTTTATTGTTGAATAAATTGAGTTGAAATTATATGCAACAATATTTATCATATTGAATAATAATATTCCAAGTTTTTTTTTTTTAATTTTCATTAAAGTCATTAAAAATTTAACTAGTTTAGTTCAAGAGTTAAGTTTTTAAAATGTTTGTAAAGTTTGTTTTAAATGTTTTCTCAATGAAACTTTTAAAATAAATAAAATTGGATAAATTTAATTTTATTGTTTTTATTTTTAAACAATTATATTTTTATTTTGTTTTTTTATAAATATTTTCATTTATTTTTTTCATTTAAATGGTGAAAATTCAAGTTAAAATTAAAGTCAGCAATTGAACAATGAAATTGTTTATTAAATTTTATTAATCAATTGAAATGATTGATTGAAAAGACATTGAGCAATAAATTAGATCGTTCATTTATTTATACCTTAACATTCTGTTTAACGGTAAGTTCAACATGAGACGAATAGACATGTGGGCAATTGTATACGTCTCGGTTGATCTCGTAGAAACAATGGGACATCGTTCAATTATCTACACTCTATTTTCAACCCACTCACATACTTTTTTTCATATTTTTATCCAAGATTAAAAGCTATTTTTTGTTTTATATAAATATATCACTCCAATAATGATATAACAATATTTATTTTGTCTAATTTCTTCATTAGAAATAGAAAAATACGATGAAATAAAAACGTCAAGAATAAAAATACTTTTTCTAGTTTTTTATTTTATTTTTTTGTTTTTTGAATGAGATAAAACTACCACATGACATGAACATTATAGTTTTTATATAAATGACTTTTATCATGGGTATTAAACTTTTTAAATTCAGCAAAGACCTTTGGGACATATCAAGCAATTTCACAACCGTCACTTTGGCCTTTAGCTTGCAATCGTTTGAGTTTAGTTGATGTGCAGCAGCAGCAGCAGCAGCAACAAGAGAATTCGAAATACATATATATTTATTTCTCAATATGGTAAATCGATAATACATTTGAACATTTCAAAGGAAAATCTTAATGTATATACATATATATTTCTACAAACGACTTGCCTTGCCAATTTTCAATGATCTCATCTTATCCAATATAATGCAAAAGTAGAACATCAAAACTATTATAATTCATGAAAATTATTTCAATGAATCTTTGATACTAAATATCTAGTAAATATCTATTTTAATGATATCATTATTGTTAGATACATTTGATTATTCTCAATGTTTTTTTATTTTTCTATTCATTTAGATATTTGATATTTTCAATTATAAATTTAGTTTATTTTTATGTACCTCATTATAATGACAGAAAGATATAAATTGAATTCACATTTGTAAATCAATAAAAATGATAATAGCTACATCATTTAATTTATTCCAAGTAATGTATATATTTTCTAATTAAATCAAGTGGTTAGTGATGAATAAGTTGGCTCATGTAACGATCTACCAACACGATGATTTTATAAATTAAAGTGGACGTTGATACTAAACCTTAACTTGTTTTATTATATATTTTGAACCCTCATCTAATTAGTCATATCTTTTGTAGTCCCATTTGAGACCTTTTTAATCGTGATATATATGAATTCATATTTGAACGAATATGAAATTACACACTCTGGAATATTATATTTTCCAAAATTAATTAAACAGTCTTATTTATATTTATTATTTTTAATTGAAATTTTTTTTTTTTATTCTATTTTTTGCTTCAGTTATAATTAAAGTATGTAAAAATAGTTATTTAATAGTTATTTTTTTATTTTTTATCATTCAATTTTAATTTATATAGCTGGTAGAAGTTTGGTGAGGAAATTGAAATTTTTTCGATAACAAAAATTGACATTAGCCTTTGTCAACGTATATTGTTGTCAAAAAAAAAAAAAAGTTATAATATATCGCTTGGAAAAGTATCCCTCACTCAATTTATAAAATGAAACCTCCGAAAATTCAATTTTTAGCAAGTAAATATGTATATTCTTGTACATAAGTCTACTGTTATTTTTTATATTAAGGGGAGTTTTATTTTTCATTTTTTTTTTACAAAAATATTTCTTTATTCTTGAACATTTTCAATAGATATATATAGAAACTTTTATTTTTTCAAGATGCTATGTTTATTGAATTGAAAAACGTTTTAAATTCTTGCCGGAAAAAGAAAAAATAAATATAAAAAAAAAAAACTTACATGAAATACGTGAAAAAAATATTGATAAAATTGTTCAATGATTTTGTTTAAAATAGCAATTATTATAATATTTTTTTTCTATTATAAAAATGACAAGTGCCATCGATCTTCAGGAGATCAATTTGCTTTTCTATAATTTTTTCTTATTATTATTTTCTCTGTTAATTGAATAAATAAGCTTTTACTTTGTAATTGAATTTCATTTTTATGTTTTTAATTTTTCCCCAAGAAAGTACAGCAGTATAGATATTTTTTAAATTTGCCAGATACTTAGAGACACAATAAAGTGCCAGATACTGCACAATAAAAACCTATTTTCAAGTTGTTAAATTGTACATAGTACAACAAAAAACAGCCAGTCTTTTGTAATAAATAATATAAAAATGACATTTTCTATTATCAAAGTTTATCAAATGTAGTTTATGAATTTTGATTGAATTCATATAATTACTATTAATAAATAACATGGTTATTATTCATAAGTATGTCAGCTACCGAAATTCATCAATGTTAATTAAATTTAACTATCAACATTCTCATTATTGTCATTCCTTTGTAATATAAATCATTATATAGTTCGAATGATCGGTGGCACGTTGTAAAGAGAAAATACTCAAAGTGAATTTTCATTGCTCAAAGCTCTTTATACTGTTAAATTCTATTTTATGGAATTAAATGTGAAAACTTTACAACGACAATTAACCAAACCGTAAAAACTATAAAACATCAATGTGAATAATTTTCATTTGATAATTATTTAATAATTTCTGATAAAAGAGGAAATTAAAAAAAATATATACTTGGAAATCAGCAAGTATTACTCAATTTAATAAGCTAACCTATAGCCTCACAAAGCATCAATCAAAAGCACTTGATTGAAACTGCAGCAGCAGGAAATCTCTCCAATCTGTTCTGAAGTGTCTTGTTAACAAGTCTTTGTTTTCTTCCGTCCAGTTTTGACGCGTCATAAAAAACTAAAATATATTACATCAACGAGATCATTCTTATCATCATCATCAATCACATCAGTACTATTAAATTCACACTAATAATAATATTAAAATATTCTCAGTTATCTCCCCGTCTCAATGTTCCTCTTTTTTATCAAGACAATCAGAAATAAATGATTAAACGTCGAATATTTAATTACTTAAGTCATTTTACTGTTACAAATACACCTCCAACAGAACCATTAATTTAATTATCATAGTCTCTTGTTTGAGTTATTTTTATTAATCAAAATTTAAATATTATAATGCTTAAATTTTTCAAATAAAAATTAATGAAATGATGATTTATAAAATTCATGAAGCTTATCCTCACCCGACTGAAATCGTTTTTATATACTTGAAAAAGAAAAGTGTTCAAGAATATAAAAAATATAAAAATAAAATAAGTGGTGCATAGAAAAAAAAAGAAACAATAAAAAAAAGAAAAAAAGTTAGTTGCGTGGGTGATGTCTGACGACAGTCTTACAGTAGCTATATGAAAAAAATATATATATAATAATCTCAAGGCAACTCACTCTCATCAGCTAAAATTCAAGTTGAAATGTGAAAATTTACACTTTCATAAAGTACCATATAAAATATAAAATCACAAGACGTATATTTATATACATTTATTAATATAAATGTGAGGAAAAGAAAAAAAAATGTGAAAGTTTTTATGCATAATTGCATTTGATTTTAATTTTTTTTAACATCGAAATTATACGTGTTTATATAATTTACTTGAATTATATTTTATTATAATAAATATATTTATTTTATGCAAATTTAATTTGAGCAATTATTGTTCAAATGATTAGAAATTTCATTAGTTCAATTGAAGCATCATCAACAATTCAAAATACCTAAAATAATTTATGTATAAAATTATAATTTGTTGATTACATTAACAAGCTAAAATCATCAACTCATTTTTTTTAAATTTGTATTACAATTTCAATCAATAACTGTATATTCGTTGGAAAATGTGGACTTAAACTATCTCATTTACAGTGGTAATAATTAATATACAGTAATTAAAATCGTGTATTACTACTGGGGAAATTTGATTTGTTGGGTTGAAATTTATCAACAAACATATAACCCGGTGTATTTATTGATTCCCCGAATAAATGCTCATAGACTGAGTCAAGAGTCATGACTTAATGGGATGAGCCCATATTAACTTACAGCGTCAACTAAAAATAGATTACATTAACATAACGTTTACAAAATAAATTGAAGCACCTGTACTCTGTATTTAATTAAATAATATTAAATTTTATCATTTATTTTAATTTTTTAATGAAAAAAAAAAAAAAAAACAGCTAATTTGACAAAGAAAATTGCTAATAATTTATTCTTCAATTGGTGTAAAAAAATAATTGAAATATTTCACAAAGTAATTATCAAAGAGATTAAAAAGAAAGTAGATATTTTGATGTAATCACTAACATCTTGATTGGATCAATGAAAGGTCAATTCTACGTAATTTGATATTAATCAAGAATTAACGAAAGTATGACCTTACCTTTTTCATTTTATCAAAGTGATGATATTGATTAATGACTCGGATATAAGTAGAAAAAAAAACTTCTACATGATGAATTTAATTGCTCGGTTTTCACAAAAAAAATACAGTCTAAATTACAAATCTCGTAATTCGTTAAGTATTTTATTTATAGATTATTTATAGATTAAGAATTCATCATGATTCAATTCGAATTTTTGAACATGTTGTGTACACAATCAACTTGATTATTTTGTACCAATTGATCATGGTACTTTTGGACAAGGTTTTCAACTAAACTACTTAACTACCTGACTATTTATTCATCCATCTGTTCTGATTTTACTGACATCATTTAGGAAAATCCAATTGTTATGGTGGTCTTGTACAACATGCTTAATCACCTCCTTTGATCCACTTAATTGAAACTTGTCATACCCAAACAATTGTTGTCCAATCAAAGTCATGTGAAGTTATGTTTTCTCCAACACAAACTTTATCAATAAAAAAGTTACTAAACGTTAAATATATTTAATTTTCATATGACTTAATATATTTTTTCTTTTACAATAATAATTGTGTTATCATTTAACAGATTTAACAAAAAAAACAAAATTGATTAGTAAATTTTTCGAAATGATAAAATAAATTTTCATCTTTTTTTTCCATATGGAATTAATTCAATAATAAATCATGATTGAAATATCATTTGATTTATTAAAAATAAAACATTAATATTGTGGTTTTTTTGTGTGTAAAAGCTGCTACATAGTGAATTGAAAAAACAGCGGTAAAGAAAATCGATATAACATGGAAAATTGTGATGCTAAGCTTCACATTTACAAAAAAATCATTAGGGCTGATGAGAGACTTTGACGCACACAAAAGCTACAAGATTATTTATTTTCTGTGCTATTTGCAATTATACAAATTTTTACACATCTTTTACATTTTCCTTTTACATCTTTTACATCTTTTACATTTCCTTACAT